>KN173792.1:0-38354 GCA_000758425.1 Nilaparvata lugens yeast-like symbiont | reverse complement strand
TGCATATTTTCTGCAATTATTCTAGTTATCTTCCCATATTCATCATTATCCTGCTCGAGGCTGCTCGGGAATCGATGTGTACAGAGATTCATGGGCTGAAGTGATGGGCCCCCACTTCGTAGGTTGGCCAACAATTATACCATCGTCGACTTGTGCTTGTGCGGCAGCCTGTGCTGAATAAGATGACGCAGCGTTCCTGGCTATCGAGAGCGTCTGGTGGATTTACCCTTTCTACATACTGTGCTGGTAACAATGCGGTCAAGAGAGAGGGATGACTCAAATGGAACCCGAGACTTTATAGGATGACAGTGGTGAAAGCCTACTGACTTGGAAATAAAAAGAATTCGCTTGGCCCGTATTTATGTCTGATTCTGGATATCTTTCGATTACTAAAACTTGTTCAGAGCGATCAACCATGTCCAGGCTGTTGCCTGGGGTGACAAGCCTTACCTAAAAAGTCACGTGTGCGGTGACACCGAAGCGCCACTGAGTTCGCGGCCGGAAGGAAGCCCGGCGCGTGTGTACAAAGATATGGAGGGAAATGACCGCAGCTGGCTTTTGTTTTGGCATGATCATTAACTCCCCATCAGACCTTCAAGAACCTTTTCTGCGCGCCGTATGGACGAGGCCCCGAAGCCGCCGCTGGATAGATCATTTCCAGAAATCTCACCACAGCTCATCACATCTGAGAACCCTGTCCTCCGAACACCAGCAATAAACAAAGGATATGTCACCTGGTCATGCCACACTGTGAGTACTTCGGATCGCAGCAAGAGAGGATAGCTCGCAACAAATAGCCAATGAAATTTTTTGGGAGGCAACCAGCCATCCATCTTCTGAAAGTTGCGCGCTGTACAGTCGAGGCTTCCCAGTGATCGCTTGGTAGCAGACCACGGCTTGGGTCCACAAGTTACCTCTATGTAAGTAAGCCTTGTTCCCTTGGTGCAAAGCAGTTGGCTACTTCGCTCGCAGCATCCGGGGCGCTTCGAGGGTCGCTCATACACAAGCAAGCCGCGAGCCGTTTAAAAGTCAAGAGTTAAATTATCCACCCTTTGTTCACTGAATCTTCACGCGGTTTAAAAATGTCTTGTTTCCACAGTCCCGCCCAGGCTCTACTGATTCAGGGCGCACAAGTGTCAACAACCTGCGCTTTCATAGCACATCGAATTCAAGAGATGTGACAACAATAATATGCCAGCCAAGAATTGCACCCTTAACAGATTGCCCGATTCCTTGGCATGGCTACCCTTGGGCATCAAATCAAGGTTGTGCGGAATCTTCTCGAAGAGAAGGGCAGTTGAGTCAGTGCCACGACACTAATTCTGGGCTTGAGGCGAAGTTAACAGCTGCTTTGTAACAGACATATATAGTAATGGCATCATTGTCATGTTTGACGCTGATGACCTTTTTCGTCCAGTGCCACAACAGCTTTGGGTAACTGCCTGAACAGCTGCGCAATCAAAGCACTGGAAAACATCCGCTCGTTCCTCAATCGATCATTGTTATCACCAGGTGCCCTCATTCGCCGTACGCCCAATGACGCTGCAGAAACACGGTTCCATCAGAGCCATTGCCCATGGCACCTTCTCCTGCTCTAGACTACTCTTTGTCTCTGCCTCTTCTGTCTTCCATAACCCCTTGTTATTTCTGTGATTCCAATCGTCGCCTTCCTTCAATCAAAGGACGTATGGGACGCGGCGGAGGAGCCCCAATTTGCACCCACGGCCACGGGCCATTTTTTCATTGTCCTTACCAGACGCGCAGGCATAACGGCTGAAATTCTATACCGCGCCACGGGCCAGCCTGGGTCAACGGGCTTCATACCCCCCACATAATTTTTGCTTTCCGGAACACTTGCTGGCTTGGGAAATCAGGGTAATGACTTGCCTTTCTCTCAAGATGATACACGTGAAATTACACGTCTTATGCGACGCGAGTCAGTCAATCAAAAGAAGAAACAAGGGACAGCTCCTTATATTTTGTGCACAATCAACCATCTACCTGATGAGCGTCCCATAAAATTTTACGCTGTTGTGAATAAACCGCACGGTCAGCGGTCGATCCGAGTGCGGCCAGAATCCTCACGGGATCCTCACTGGGTGTTCAGTCACGTGGCTGCGTCGCCACTTTGCCCCTTCACAGCCGGAGGCGACAATAACTTCAGAAATACCACTCGTCCAGCTATCAAGTCGACGTTGCCACCAAAAATTCACTCAGAACAACTCAACTCTCCTGCTTTTTTGCGGCTTCGTCGCAAAACGTGGCATCACGTCTAGTGCTCCTCTTATTCCCTCTGTTTTTAGACGCAAGTGCCCGACCGATCGCTAGCCATACGCAGTCATGTCTACGGCCGCTCGACGCCGTTTGATGCGCGACTTCAAGGTGAGCACACCGTCGTCGACGGCGCCTATTCTACGAAGCGCCGCTAATTCCCTTCCAGCGCATGCAAACTGACCCTCCGGCCGGTGTTTCGGCATCTCCCGTCCCGGACAACGTCATGACTTGGTCTGTCGGCCCCCGCGCTCGCGACCGCGCCCGCTGACGAATTGGCACAGGAATGCTGTCATCATAGGTCCGGCTGACACGCCATTTGAGGATGGGACGTTCAGACTGGCGATGCAGTTCGAAGAGCAGTATCCCAACAAGCCTCCACAGGTTAAGTTTATTAGCCAAATGTTTCACCCTAACGTCTACGCCTCGGGAGAGCTGTGCCTAGACATTCTTCAAAACAGGTGGAGTCCTACTTATGATGTTGCTGCTGTCTTGACCAGCATTCAGAGGTATACATGGCCATACCCATCATCCTTTCATGGCCTCTCGCTTACCCTGCGTCCGCAGCTTGCTCAACGATCCGAACACGGGATCTCCTGCCAACGTCGAGGCTTCGAATTTGTACAAAGACAACCGAAAGGAGTACACTAAACGAGTCCGAGAGACAGTCGAGAAGAGCTGGGAGGACTGATCAGGGAGCTTTGAGAATGCTGACAACTTGGCCAGTTGGGACGTTGCGGCATGAATGCCAGTCCTCGGCACATCAGCCATCTGGCCTCTTGATGTCGGTTTGTTGGTTGAGAGGGAGTCTGGGTGTTCTGGAGCAAGGCGCTTGGATTT
Organism: Nilaparvata lugens yeast-like symbiont; assembly: GCA_000758425.1. Taxonomy (NCBI): domain Eukaryota; kingdom Fungi; phylum Ascomycota; species Nilaparvata lugens yeast-like symbiont. The sequence goes on along the minus strand of KN173792.1, from coordinate 35,243 downwards.
TTAATACCTTAAAATGACGAGGAATTGCTAGCGTACCAAGACGCGCGAATCGCCATGGACCGCACGTCACTATGTATTGCGCAGTGGCGACTGGGTGCATGCAGCGGCTGGCAACCAAAACCCTCCACACCGAATAATGTGCGAGGGAATCGCCGGTCATTGACGGAAGATGGGAGTGGTCACCATGGTGAGCATGTGCCTTCTCGATCTATGCACAATGCGCTGCCCATGGGTGAGCTCGAGCGGACGGCGAGGCTGAGAAGGTGGGGGCAACGTCCTGTGCCGAAATCAGACCGCGTGGACAGGCCAGCGAGGACCGAGAAAAACGCCACAACCAGCGCCACAAGTAACATGTTCACGGTGCTGCCTGCCCGCTGCCCGCTGCACGCAAGCACCCGAGAGAAAGAAGGGCGTTGCACCGGCGGTATGGCGCAAGACATGCCCTGTCAGCACATGGCGGCTGCTGGACCCCCAGCCGTGCAGACGCAGGAGCCGTGAGAAGCGCTGCCATGGCCCGATGCGCAGGATATCCCTCCCTGGCGCGCTGCAAGGCACAACCCGTTCCTAAGAAGCCGTTGTCACCATCGCCGCTTTGCCCGCCGGGTGAACAGGTACCGGAGCCTCGGCTGGTGGGGAAGCCCAGCCAGTTAATTATTTGTCCCCGTTGCTTGGCTGCTTGGGCTCCTCTTGCCCCGGCGGCCCGCCAGCCCAAGGCCGCAAAAAAAAACAACCCGCAGCGCGTTTCACCTCCTCATACCTGCCATCGTCTCGTACCACCGCCCGCGATCTTCTGGTCTACCGTCAACAACAGCCTCGTCTGAGCCTCGTCACTGAGGGCTATTCGGCTCCTCGCCCGAATCTTCGTCCGACTTACTTTGCTCTTTTTCCGCCTGTCGCTGCTTCCCTCGCCGCCGTTTCCGCCTGCCGGCCGTCTTCTGTATTGCTCGCCGACAGCCCACGCTCTTGATGGCCTCGCTTCCAATACCGTACTGCCCAACCGTCTTCCTCCGCTTTAATCGTCGCCGGCATCCGTGTCCGCCTTTGCGCCAGTCTCGGCTTTGCCGACCACAAGGCCGCCTGCGCCCCATGATTGCAACCATACATTTATAGCTTCGACGTCGCCATCATGTCTGCTAATAGCATCAAGGTTGTCGCTCGGTTTCGCCCTCAGAATCGGGTCGAACTCGAATCTGGTGGCAAGCCTATCGTATCCTTCAACTCGGAAGACTCGTGTTCTCTAGATGTACGTCGCTCTTCCCCCTCCTTCCCATTCCTTCCCGCTTTCCTTATGCGGCCGGCTGTCGCCGCAAGCACCCCCTCCATGCAACCCATAGACTAACCTTGCTTCTGCTGCTTAATCCAAGGAAGCGCAGGGCTCCTTCACTTTTGATAGAGTCTTTGACATGGGATGCAAGCAGCAAGACATATTTGACTTCTCTATTCGCTCGACCGTCGATGACATTCTCAACGGCTACAACGGCACAGTCTTTGCGTATGGCCAGACCGGTGCCGGTAAATCCTACACCATGATGGGCTCCAGCATCGACGACGAGGTCGGCCGAGGCATCATTCCGCGCATTGTCGAACAAATTTTTGCCAGCATCATGGCCAGTCCCAGCACCATTGAGTACACCGTCCGCGTCAGCTATATGGAGATATACATGGAGAGGATTCGCGACTTGCTTGATCCGCAAAATGACAACCTTCCGGTACACGAGGAAAAGAATCGCGGCGTCTACGTCAAAGGTCTGCTTGAAATATACGTCTCGAGCGTTCAAGAGGTCTACGATGTTATGAAAAGAGGGGGCAACGCCCGCGCTGTCGCTGCCACTAACATGAACCAAGAATCATCACGATCACATTCAATTTTCGTCATTACCATTACGCAGAAAAATGTTGAAACCGGTTCGGCCAAGAGCGGCCAGCTGTTCCTCGTTGACTTGGCCGGCAGCGAAAAGGTGGGCAAGACAGGCGCCAGCGGACAGACGCTCGAGGAAGCCAAAAAGATCAACAAGAGCCTTAGTGCCCTTGGAATGGTCATCAATGCGTTGACTGACGGCAAATCATCGCACATACCCTACAGAGACTCCAAGTTAACGCGAATCCTCCAAGAGTCCCTCGGTGGTAACAGCCAGACGACACTCATCATTAACTGTTCCCCTAGTAGCTATAACGATTCTGAGACGCTAAGCACGCTTCGATTCGGGACAAGGGCCAAATCGATCAAGAACAAGGCCAAGGTTAATGCCGAACTCAGTCCAACTGAGCTCAAGGCGCTTCTCAAGAAAGCGCAGGGCCAAGTTACCAACTTTGAGACCTACATCTACAGCCTCGAGGGCGAGATCCAGCTTTGGCGCTCTGGAGAGTCGGTTCCCAAGGACCGGTGGGCACAGGTCGTATCTCGCGATGGTGTTGCCGGGGCCAAGGCCGACGTCAGGGTGCCGCGGTCCTCCACGCCATCGCGTCAGATCGTCGAGGGCCACTCGGAAACACCCATTCTCTCTGAGCGCGCCGCCACCCCTAGTCTGCCGCTCGAAAAGGACGAGCGTGAAGAGTTTCTCCGTCGCGAAAATGAGCTGCAAAATCAGCTCGCTGAGAAAGAGTCTTTGGCAGCCACTGCCGAGAAGCATCTCCGAGATACGAAGGATGAGATGGCTTTCCTCAAGGAACACGATAGTAAATTGGGCAAAGAGAATGAAAGGCTCACTTCCGAAGTGAACGAGTTCAAGATGCAATTGGAACGATTGACTTTTGAGAGCAAGGAGGCACAAATCACCATGGACGCCCTCAAGGAGGCTAACTCGGAGCTTACTTCAGAGCTGGACGACGTCAAGCAGCAGCTTCTCGACGTCAGGATGAACGCCAAAGAGAGCGGTGCCGCGATGGACGAGAAGGAGAAGAAAAAGGCGGAAAAGATGGCCAAGATGATGGCGGGCTTCGACTTTGGTGGCGACATTTTCAGCGAAAATGAACGATCGATCAGTGAGACAATTCAACGCATCGATACCTTGCACGAGCAGAGCACCCTCGGAGATCACATCACTCCCGACGAGTTTCGGACACTCCGGACGAAGCTGGTGGAGGCCCAGGGTATCGTTAGACAAGCCGAGCTGTCCCTCGATGGAGGCTCTCCCACCGACATGGACTCTCGGCGAAAGCGAGATCTTGAGGAGAGGTTGGAGGCACTGCAACAACAGTACGAGGAGCTCTTGACTCGAAACTTCAGTGAAAGCGACGTGGATGAGGTCAAGGCGCGCTTAAAGCATGCTGGCACCAACCGGCAGACGGCTCAGGCGCAGCTCTTGAAGGAGGCAAAGGCAGATGTTGCTCATAAAGAGTCGGAAAACTCAAAATTGAAGATGCTGGTGAACGAACTGCAGCAGCGCGTCAAGTCCGGAGCCGCCCCGGCCATGGCCAACGGCAAGACGGTCCAGCAACAGATTTCCGAATTCGACGTGATGAAGAAGAGCCTTATGCGAGATCTGCAGAACAGGTGCGAACGCGTCGTTGAACTGGAGATTTCGCTCGACGAGACTCGCGAGCAGTACAACAATGTGCTGCGGTCGTCCAATAACCGCGCACAGCAGAAGAAGATGGCCTTTTTGGAGCGAAACCTCGAGCAGCTCACTCAGATTCAGTGTCAGCTGGTCGAACAGAACTCAAGCCTCAAGAAGGAAGTGGCCATTGCCGAACGCAAGCTGATTGCACGCAATGAGCGCATCCAGAGCTTGGAGACGCTCTTACAAGACAGCCAGGAGAAGATGGCGGCCGCAAACCACAAGTATGGAGCCCTTTTGTCCCTCACCTCAGTCCCCTATCCCATGTACGCGACGCAGGAGCTGACGTCGCTTCTCATTTGCAGGTTCGAGGTGCAACTGGCGTCGGTCAAGGATCGGCTCGAAGCGGCCAAGGCAGGCAGCACGCGCGGTCTCGCTGCCGGCAGTGGCGCCGCCTTCAGCTTCGTCACTGCAGGCAGCCGTATCGCCAAGCCCTTACGCGGCGGCGGCGGAGTCGGCGACCAACCCAACATGCCGACGATTGCATCGCTGCAGAACGAGCCTGCTTCCAGCAAGCGCAGCAGCTGGTTCTTCAACAAGTCGTAGGATTAGGATGTGCTCCCGGGCAGCAAGTCGCGTGCACGGCATGGATGGCGAGCATTGGTCTTTTACACCCCACCGCCGTGGCCTGACCGGAAGAGCCTACTGCGATTGGTGCTCGCCTTCCGTGCCCGGAGTTCTCGCCGCGTCTTGACATGTTTTCTCTTGGAAGCGTCTCTCTTACCCGCCGGTTTTCGCCCTTTGAACCCGCTCTCCGTTGACTGCCACATTCATACTACCCTTGGCCGCAACCCCGAGACGAATGACATGGCGAGATTGTTGGTGACTCCATCAGGATTCAAAACCATTCGTCCAGGCGACGGAAATGCAAAAAAAGGCTTGACGCCAGGTGGCTACAGAGACCTAGGCTGGCGACGTGGAAATTTGGCTTCATACTACGCCATGTAGGTCTGTTCTTGCAGACAGTATGCCTGAGGTACAAAGAGCTGTTCAAAAAAATTAACAGACAAAGCCGGGAGCGGCGGAATCGGTAATGGAAACATGCAAAACGACAAGAGGCATGGGCAAAAGGGTATGTAGAAAGACAGGGCCAGAGGCAAGCCGAGTTGCACGACTTGGCCAGTCGCACGGTGGGACGGCCACTACGGTGAAGCTCACGCATGAATCATTTAATGAACTGAGATGAGACTGAAATGGAATATAATGCCATCTATCCGTGCGCACGAGGCATAGATGGAATAGTTGCGTAAATAGACAGGTGCTAACCATACTCCTAATGCAAACGGGAAGATGAAAGGAAAGAGACAGTGGGCTTGGTGACAAATAATGAGTGCTAACAATGTGCTTGCGATGTCGAAGATGCGATTTACGACAGGCAAATCGTCAGTAGATGCGGACAGAACCGCGAGCAATCAAGACGGCTTGGGCGAAGACAATGGCCATCATGAGAGCAAGGCAGGCTGAGGAGACGAGAAAAATCTTGACGAGTATGAAAAGGCGGCGCCAAGCGTCGATGCTAAATGTAGCCCACGCGTCAGAAACAGACACGTAGCCGCCGCCCCCGAGTATATCGGGCTCGGCCTTGCTTTGCAAAGAACGATCCAAAGAAATAATGGTGTCTTGATCGGCGGGGGCAGCGAGGCTTGAACACGGACGAGTACCACGTTGGCAGGGATGACGAGAAAAGTGTACAATAACAAAGTGGTGAGAAAGACGGCCAAAATTTTGGCAAAATAGGCGCAGTTGACCATGTCGACTTCTCTGGCCTCTTGATCGCCATTGGCGGGGTGTCTAGGCATGGTGAGGCCGATGATGGCGGCGAGAGCGAGGGATAGCCAGCGGGCGATCTCGAAAGCCATCCAGGATATAGTCACGGGCCGCCAGGTAGCCTCAAATATGCGTTGGAAGGGCGGCAGGCGCTGCCAGAGGGGTAGCAGCGAAGTACGGGAGATGATGGCATGGACCCATGCGGTGCTTAACTGGATGAAGGCCAATGAGGCGAGAAGCGTGGCCAAGTGTGTGAAGACTGCGCTAAAGACAGCCGTGAAGACACCCATGAATAACGACGTCAGAACGGACTGGGTGAAAACATAGCTGAGGCCACGGAGATTGGCCATGATGCCGCCGTTGGTCATCAGCAGGCGGTTCACAGGTGCGGAGTGATGAGGTGGCGAAGACGACCTGGACCTTGCTGGAGGTCGAGTTGCTGGCCGTCTTTGTATTGGGACCAGAGTTCGGCAGCTCGCCAGCGCCATCGGAGAGAGACAGAGGATGGTAGGCGGGCGCTTGTTCTTCCTCGATCATGGCAAAGACAAGATAGACTGTCTTGAGAGTGTAGCTGAGTTGGAGACTCAAACAGGGCAGGATCAACATGGTCAGGGCTACAAAAGACAGAACATAAGGGATGTGGCTCACAACAAGGATTATAGGGAGGAAAAGGATGAGGTCGAGCAGAACGATCATCCAGAGCCATTGGGGAAAGCTCATGGGCGGGAAAGTCGTGCGTGTCGCTGGCCAAGACGGTCCTCCTGACGAGGGACAGGTCCATGATGGCAAAGCTTTTCGTTGTTGACTAGAGAACAAGAGAAATGTCTGAAATTGGTAGGAAGAAGCTTCATCACCCAAAGAGTAACGGAGGTGGAGGAAGAACGGTAAGTGAGTGTTGAGGAGCAAAGGGGAGTAGGGATGAATGGAGAGGGTCGGACGGACCAGCGTCATCTGCGTTCCTGACTGGGTAGCAAAGGCCTTTTTTACTCACGTGACTTTTCTGTCGAGCGTGTCTGCGCGTCACACATACGGTACACAAAAAACGAGCCTTAGAGCCGCCCCTGAAGACCGCATGACACGGTATGCTACCAACGTTCACGGCATGCCTTGACAAAGAGGAATCTGTCTTCGGACTCGGAGCTGAAAAAACTACAGCAAAGAGATGCAGCAGAACCTCGTCGCTCTTCCGGGAGCCCACAATAGCCTGGACGCGCAGAGAATGTATTGCTGGTGCCTGCCGGTTCAGGCTCCGTCGGCGAAGAGGACGCGCTCTTTGACAATCGCCTCCAAAATCTTGCCAAGTGGTGCCCTGACTTTAAAGAGCTCTCCTGACCGCAATAGTGGAAGAGACCCGCACGCGATCACGTCCACGCAAGAGCAAAACTGACTCGCTATTCCCAGATGTTCTGGGCTGGCTTCTCTTCGATTCGGCGGACCTCTCTCTCGCAGTATTACCCGGCGATCCCATTTCCAAACGGGGTGGCGTGACGAGACGAGTTATACGCGAGTGTCTTGAGAAACACTTGCCTAGAATATGCGAGCCTGGCTCTGCATTCGTTCAGGATAACGCCCCGACACATACGGCACAGCTGTGGTACAGCTGTGGCTGTCGGATTTCGCGGGTGAAAATGGCGTTGAACTTGTAGATTGGCCACTTTATTCACCCGAATTGAATACGATTGAAAATTTGTGGAAGCTGCTGAAAGAAAATATTTTCAAGATTTTCCCCAAACTGTCTGGCCTTCCAAGCAACAATGAGTCGAAAGAGAAGGTAAAGGCAGTAGTTTCCATCGGGTGGGAGCGACTTGAAGATCGGGTATTAAAAAGCCTGACCAGTTCGATGCCCCGTCGTGTTGAGGCTGTCGTGGTCGCACGGGGTTGGTAACCAAAATATTGAAAGTGTCTAAAAAATAAATCATCTTCCTAAAACTACATAGCTTCTTTTTGATAATGTTTCTGGACATATTTGGCTGTAAAAAAGGGCTTTGAACTTGGTGTGCAAGAGTCACCAAAATTGGTGATTTATGGAGTGATCGGAACTTTTGGCACGGGTACTGGTACATAGCATGCTGCCTTCTCGACCCTCTCGACCCACCGCTGGCTTTCCAGCCACTCCCCCCTTTACCTAGGTGAGGATATGCTCTACAAGGGTCTTTGGGAAGAGCCTTTGCGACTTTCCTTTTTGATCTCGTGCAAGCTTTTTGTGGGATTCATGCCGTAACTTGCCGGGCTGCTCTGGAGCACTGGCACGTCGGATAGCGCTGTTGGCCTAAGCTAGCCTCAGCAGATGGCCCTCCCTTACAAGGTTCATGTTGTGCGCCGGCACGATATATAGCAATGCGACCACACAAGCGACCGAGCAACTGCGGCCCCTGGGCTCGAAACATCGCCTCTCATGAAGAGAAATTGCACACCTCGCCTCGCCTATTCGTTGCCAGGTATAGACGCGCATGATCGGCTGGTTTGCGGCATGCTGACGCTAGCTCTGAAGGCGCGCGCCAACCGCGGATGTCTAATGTAACCATGTAACTGTATCCCCGTGTCCTGTGCCTGTTGGGGCAGGCCCTGTAGGCGCGCGCATTCGTCGTAGAGCAAGCGTTTCGGACACTGAAAATAACCTATCCTCTTGGTTACTTTTGGCTCCATCTCTGCACCGGGCCGCAAGTGTCCATCCTCATCCTTCCGCATCTGTTGTATCTTACTCTTTGTTCGCTCTGCTCTTCCTTCAGCTACCTCCCACTTGTGTCTGGGCTGCGACCCGCGACTGCCCCGTCTCAAAAACCTCCTGCCTTTGCTCCATCATCTCGGATGTGACACAACCGGCCGGGAAATTTTTCAATTACGGCAGTTTGCGCCCTCGCGCCTGCCGACATGACCCGGTGGCTTTCTCGGGGATTCCACTGGGGCGTCTTCCATCATCGCCCGCCCGCAGCGTCTCGGTCTCGAATGTTCTCGACATCGTCATATCCCTCAAATCCCAAGGAGCCTCAGCCGGCAACACGAGCGATGGCGGGCATGGCCAATGGTCAGTTCCGTTCATGAGCCCGCTAGGGCACAGGCGCTGCCGCTCCGAGAAAGTCTGGGTGCTGACAAGACGGCGCAGGTAGGCCCACCGACGTAGACTCCTGGAAGCGAGCCCCCGTCTTTACAGGCACGGCCCGCTTCGAGCCCCGATCGGATATCAAAAACATCATGGTGACAGGCGGCGCAGGCTTCATGTGAGTCGCCTACCCGCGTCTCCGCTCCCACTATCTTGCCTGCTGATGTTGTTTCTCCCCGTCAACGCAGTGCTTCTTGGGTGGCACGCCATCTCACCCTGACGTACCCTCAAGCCTACAACGTTGTCTCTTTCGACAAGCTTGACTACTGCGCCACGCTCAACAACACAAGAGTACTCAACGACAAGCGCAACTTTGCATTTTATCGTGGCGATCTCACCGTTCCCTCTGAGATGCTTGGCTACATGCAGCGGTACAATATCGACACGGTTCTGCATTTTGCTGCTCAGTCGCATGTGGACCTCAGCTTTGGCAACTCGTACAGTTTTACGCACGCCAACGTGTATGGAACCCATGTCTGGTTGGAAAGCGCCAATGAGGTACAAGTCAAGCGTTTCGTCCACGTTTCCACCGATAAAGTCTATGGCGAGGTTATGGAGGACGACGAGCTGCACGAGTCGAGCATTCTCGCGCCTACGAACCCCTATGCGGCAAGCAAGGCAGCAGCTGAGATGCTTGTGCAGTCGTACCCAAAGAGCTTTAAGCTTCCAACAATTATTGTGCGGAGCAACAACGTATACGGACCACATCAGTATCCAGAAACTGCGCTCGCCATCTTCGCCCCGGGCTCGTCTCATTGCTAAATTGAAGGGTTGCAGAGATCATACCCAAGTTTACTTGTCTTATCAACAGACGCCGTCCCGTTTGTCTGCAAGGCGACGGCAGCAATACACGACGCTATCTTTATGCGAGCGATGCCGCCGACGCCTTTGACACCATTCTCCACAAGGGCCAAGTCGGGCAGATATACAACGTGGGCTCTTCGGACGAAATATCCAACCTGGAACTCACGGGTAAGATTCTCGACGCCATGGGCATCATGGGCATGGACAGTGTAGAGCGTTGGCGAAAATGGATCGAGCATATCAAGGATAGACCCTTTAATGATCGACGATACGCAATAGATGATAGCAAGCTACGGAAGCTCGGCTGGAAACAACGAACGAGCCTAGAGGAAGGACTGCGGAAGACGGTCGACTGGTATCGGCGGTTCGGTGAGGTATGGTGGGGAGACATAAGCCACGTCTTGGCGCCGTACCCTCTAGTTCATCAGAGAGAGGTAATATTTGGCGATGAGCTAGGCGGTAAAGAACAGGTCCCGATAGTTGGGAACGAGTGAAGCGAGGACTGACGACGAAGAGTATCGCATCGCGAGATGTTGGCTGCCGACTGCCATGACAATGAATTGGGAATGATGACGATGTATTTAGCGCCACATGTTTTTGCGTTTCCGCGAGCGGGAGACAAAGAGGAACGTATGGATGTGACGCAAACTGATCAGACGGTGCTCGACCATGTAGGCGCAATGAACGGACGGAAGGCGCCTTGGTAGAAGGAACCAAGTCAGACCGAAGCGACGTCGTTGAGGCCTGGGGTGAAGCCGGTAGCAGATGTGAGGAGAAAGTGTACTCCATGCGAAGTGCCAAGTACGGAGCACGTAAGTTGCATGGTATGCCAGCTTTACGGGGTAGGGCCAGCGAACGCTGCAGGAAGCCGCTGCAGGAAGCCGCTGCATGCCACCGCTGCCCCACTGGCCGGCCCGTCCAACTGGGTTATCCGCACAGCTGCTAACTGTCGTGAGACGAAGGAGACTAAATAAGCACACACCCATGCTGACGATTTGGATTGTGTCTGGTCATCCAAAGAGCGGGCCAGGCTCTCCCACATCAGCCGGGGGTTAGGCTGCTTGCTGACGGTTTGCATTGGCTCATCGTCGTCATCTTACAAGGATGCGGGTGATGTCGACTATGAGTTGAAAAGTCGGGCGATCGGTTCCAGCTCACTGGGCATAGCCGACGGAGAAGGGAAGGAGAGCAGTTAGCGACGAACGAGAGAGACGTTTTCTTAAATTTGGAGAAAAAAAGAAGAAATAGAAAGCTTTCCGCTCTGGCAGGCCTCTCAATCGGTCACGAAACGGGCAGGTCGGCGGGAGCAAGGCCAGATAGAAGGAGCCAGAACGGGGCGGCCGACGCCAGTTCCCGAGGCGGCGGGTGGTGGTGTGGTAGGTCTTCTGGCTCGCTCATGCAGAAGTCGTCGGAACATGGTCAGGCGGTGGCTTAAGCTTTTAAGTCAGGGTTCGCGCATGCGAGCACGACGCATGTACACAGCATCGTCGCGCACGGCACGCGTCCCTCCTTGTCCACGTTTCCCACCGAAACCAGAGCTTTGGCCGCCAAGACGGGGGCCGCGCTTTTCCTGATGCGTGAAGGAGAATATGGATGCGTGTTGATTGTGTATGCATGGCGGTGTATAGAACGCTTTGTTCGGTCCGTGCGGCCGTGGGCGGGCGAGCAAGCAAGCACTCGGGCTTTCTTTTCCAGGCCGGGCTGGCGGCGGTAGCGCGACGCGGGTGGTAGACATATGTCGTCACTACCAAGCCCCAGTGGCGCAGGCTCTCGGGGTCCCCTGATTCTGGGGCCTCTGGTGGGTTACGGGTATGTACAGTCCACTGTAGCATGTGTCCGGCGCTAATTATTGCGCCGTCCTAGAGACCTCGTTCCCGGGTCTGCCTGCATCTGGCCCCATTCCTGCCTCCCCTTGCTTCCTGCCTCTTGGGTCCGTCAAGGTCGCGGCGGCAACATTGAAACGTCGAGGACACTCTACACATAGCTACGCTATACAGACACCGGTCCGTGCATGTAGCCTGCTTGTGTCGATGGGCATGGGCATGTAATCCGTACTTGATATTGGCCATGCTCGGTATTTTAGAGCCCGGCGTCTCGTTCCAGCACGCCCTAATACTTGCCCGTCCGTCCGGTTCGCTGCCTGCCCTGCTGCAGCTGTCAGTCCTACCATCTACCGGACACCTCCACCCCCCCTCCTCCGCGTCCTTAAATCTTCTCCAACTTCATCTCCATCTTCATCTCACATCCCGGTCTTCCCATCCCCGGTCTGTCCCATCCTGCTCCTTCCATACGACCCTGGTCTTTTAAACTTCCTTTGCTCCCCTCCCCCCCAATACCATCTTCTTTCTCTCCCTTGACCTTGCTCCGCGCTGCGTGCATGCGCCGTCGCTCCTCTGTTGGATGGCTTTGGCCGTCGTCGTCGACTCAGCCCCGCCTCCTCGTCTACTCTAGATGATTAGATGCCGTCGCCGCTGTCCAGCTTCACCCACCGAGCCTCTGCCTCCCGCCACCGTGAATCCGGCTCCCTCGTGCCCTGCCTGATGAGCTTCGGCCTTCTGAAGCCTGCGCCGCCTCCGGCTACGTTGCTCCGTCGCCGCGACTCTGCCATCGCCTTTACCGCCCTGGTCTCTTGCGCTTCAGTTTTGTATCATGCCAGCATCCCTTTTCTCCCTCCTGAATTCGCGATAAATTCGCCCGAAATCGTCGACTGCCCCGGCCGTATACCAGCCACTAGACGACCTCTCCGTCGCCTCATCTGCCACCATCGACATGCTGCCCGACGCTCTCTGTCCCTCCCATTCCACACTCAGCGCGAGGCTGTCTAGCGACGGCACTCTAAGTGAAGACGCCACGAGTGACGACACCCGAACGGCCATGACCAGCATCGCCGACACCGATGACGATCTCGACGTCGGCTTGCACCCGGTTGGCGGCACCCGAGCAGGCAGAGATGACCACGACGGAGCTGGCGATGCTGCGGATCCAATCGATTATGGCGAGCCTGACGAAGACGAACTTAACGACTACCACGATCTCGATACCTCCTCCGTCTACCCCCTCAGCTACTTCCCCCTTCCAGCCCTCGCGAAACCACCATGCAGCTCTATCCCGGCGATTTGGGGGCTGAACATGCCGACCAGTAAGTATCAAGTCGTCGTCCCGTTCGCCCGCCGCCCACCCAGATGTTCCGACGACACAAGCCCGACAACTAAACCTCTTGCTTTAGCACTGCCTCTACCCGATCAATATGGGTGCCTGATCTCGACTACCGCGAAATCCACGGCCGACGCTATTGCAGGGAATATTACATGCCAAATGATGAGATTGAGCAGCTGCGCCTCTCGTTGCAGCACCAAGTCTTCCTGCACATGCTCCGAGGCGACATGACGTGCGTCCCGCTCGACCATCACAAATACATTCTCGATGTCGGCACTGGCACCGGTGGGTGGCCCATCCGAATGGCGGAGCTCTTCCCCGACTGTGAAGTCGTCAGCACCGATATATCCGCCATCGCCGAGACCCGGTGCGTTCCCATGAACGTTTTCTTCGAGATTGAGGATGCCGAGGAATGGGACCGACCCCGGAACCTGTACGACCTAATCCACTTTAGCTGCATGGAAGGTGCCTTCCGGGACTGGCGCTTCATCTACGACAGCGTCTTCGACTCGTTAAAGCCGGGCGGTTGGATCGAGCTCATCGACTTTGATAACCTCGAGTCCATCAAGATCTGATTCACGGCCTTTTCCGAAGGCTCGCCCATTTTCTACATGGCCAAGGTTCTCGAGATTGCGGCGGAAAAAGTGGGCAGGAGGCGAGGTATCACGCACATGGACCCGCAGCTGTTGGCGGAGTCTGGCTTCGTCGACGTCCATGTCACCAAACATAGTATGCCCATGCTTATAGGCGAAAAGTCGGCCGGTAAGCTGTGGCTGATTTCGTGCCTGGACGCCCTCGAGGCCAACTGTCTCCGCCTACTCACTCAGCAGATGGGCTGGGACTCGGAAAAATGCAAGCTGGCATGCGAGCAAACCGCGCGCGAGCTCGCCGACCTTGCCAAGGATCCGGAGAAGGCCAAGGGACTCGTGGCCAAGGCGTGGACCGTGGTCGCAATGAAGCCGCTCGAGGCTCGATCCGCTGCCCCGAGCACTTCCGTCCCCTCGAGATCATCCAGTCTCGAGCGAGCCGAATGTCATCAAGTGCCGCCAGTCGCCGTCACCGCTATCGAGCCCGTGACTTTGCCGTCGGGCTGAGTTTTTGTCTTTTTTTCAACCAAAGAAAAAGTCAACATGATTTACTTGTCGCGTCGTTGGCGTTCCCCACCCATGATGCATGATGAGCCGGCTCAACACACATGCACGATTCACATCATATGAGGCGCAATTAAAAGGACATGAACCGTCACGGCGTTGTCTCATTACATGACTAAGAGGTAATTCACAGCCGATCTGGACTCCATGGAGCAAAGCGGACACCCGGTTTTCCCAAGCTTGGCAAAGCATAAGTCGGACGACATGCATGCATCTACATTTCCTTGTTCTCTTGATCGGCCGGTCTACCTCATAAGGAGATGGCTACAAATACCCTTTGGCGTAACCACGGCGGCCAACTAAAGGGGATCCCTGATTTTATTGACAAGTCCAGCCAGTGGCCCATTTACTGCCACGTGGAATCATTTCCGTACTGCCACGAGGCCGGACAAATTGATATTTACTACGAATGCCACATGACGCAAAACGACGAATTGGTTTGCTGATTGTGAGGCTTTGCATCACTGCCTCGGGTGAACAGCGGTGTGACTGCTTTTGCCTTCTCCCCCCCGTCTCACCCTTGCGGATCAGCCGCTCATCAAGGCCGTCGCAACAATATGGGTCACACGAGCCGAACCGGGTCGTGATAAATATTGCACACAACGATAAAAAGATGTAGAAGCGCCCCTCGCTTGGACTGGAGAAAGCGCGGATGCATTTGGCACTTGAGATGTCGGGTAGACGAGGATTAGTGGAGGAAGCTAGGACAAGTGAAGCTAACTTATCAATCCTAGGTGCGAGCGCCGCGTACTCTTTTGCGCTCAAATCGCTCGCGAGAAGCATGAGCAATTTGCTTCTGTTAGATTTGTGCAATTTCAATACGCCGTGCACCCTAGTACACCAACACGCTCACAACCCTAGCATGCAAAGTTGGCGACGAGCCTCGCGAGGCTTTTGGCCCGCAAAGGCCTTTTCTTGTTCCTCTTCATCCCTCCCTGTGGTCGCATCGGTACCGAAATCACATCGCGGGATTAGGGGCATGGAGAGGAGATCAAGGCGAATCCCGGCCGGACGAGGTCCTGGCGCTACTATTCACCAATTACACGGGGCCCCCTTTCAAGTGGCCTCGGTCGATGATGTGTGCAATGGTTAATCGACACGAAGCGGACGCGAGAACTCATCTTCAACATCCCGACAAGTGAGAGCATGTGACGATCGAGATATGCCAAGTTTTAGACAATCCGCCACTGCAAATTCTGCTCATTCTGCTACTACAGGTGGCTTCAAATGCACCCGCTAGCCCCCTCGCCTCACTCGCCAAGTCGCCAAGGCAAAAAATCTACTACCAAGTCCGAGCATCGCCTCGAAAAGGGGGAGGGGGGCGTCGACCCATACCCTCGAAAACTTGGGGATATACCCAGAACCAGGAGAGCCGGGACGGCCTAGTGTGGCCTTACCCAACCCCAGCGTAGCTAGATAAGATGGGCATGGTCAAGTAATTGTACGCGCATTTCCCCCCACGCAAGTCATACGTTCTTCCAAGTTGCGTTGCTGTTATGCAATCTACTTGCTATGCCCAGGCCAGACCGCATCTCACGCTGTGGCAGTGATGTGTCTCAACAAGGCGTTGAGACCCGTCGTACAGACTGCACAACAATGCCGAGACTTTTTTTTGGGGGGGGTTCGGGTCTGCTAGACTCGACACCAGACTCACCGTCATCTCAGATTGGGTCCTCTTGATAGTGCGGTCTCGGTCTTGAAGCTTCATCGAGGTACGACGAAGGCGCGGAAAAGAAGAGCACGTTGAGTGGACTGCCAATCTCTCGTTGACTATACCAAGGGTTACTACTGGCGGGAGCTGTTTCTATCTGTACAGGCACATCACAGAGCAGTGGCCTGGTAATTAGTCGACCGCGCGGAGGCGCCCAAGAGGGTCCAGCACGCAGCTGCCCAGCAGGCTTCAACCTTTGCGAGTTCGCATCTACTGGTTACGCCTGCCTTTCCCGGTCACTGCACCGAATCTTCCAAACTGCCTGCCCAAGCCGGATTTCTTGACGGGCGGTGCTGGAGCCGGTGGCGGCATGTCTTTCTGAGGCACGGGCGGTGGTGCCGCTGGCGTCGATCCTCGGCTGTATCTCGTTCGCGTCTCGAACGCGCTCTCACTCACTCTCGACTCGTCCAGGCCCGCGCCGGGCCCGTTATCGCTATCTGCACCATGCCGTTGCGACCGCCGAGCTTTTTCTTGCACACTGCGAAATATTTCTAGCAAGTCTACCCAACGAATGCTTCCCTCTTCTCTCCCCTTCAGTCGACTGAGCCGATAATAGTGGACACTAACGGTTGACGTCGACGTACTCAACGCCACGGACGTTTGATTAGAACGAGCTACACGGCTGGGTCGATGCAAAGACTTACACGCGGGGCGGAGCAGCCTGTAGATAGCCGATGGCACTGACACTGTTCAGCCGATTCTTCAAGGCCGCAAACGCCGACGATTGGGGGAGGAGCATGAGAATCCCGTAGAGGCATTTGTACAGGTAAGGGTATTTGTCAGGCTCCAGAAGTTGAAGTCTGAGGTCTGGGAGTCGATTGATGCGTAAGCACTTTTCTTGAGAAACCAGATCCGTGCCACATCATGCTACCAACTTACACGTAAAAACGGGGGATTCGATCAGTTGGACGAGTTTGTCAACCTGGATAAGGAGGTTGACTGTCATGTCCAACTCGCCGCTACGTGTGCCAAAAGTCAGTCAGTGTCCGTACCTAGGACGCCTGTTTCTGCTCACAAGATCTGTAGTAAGTTGTATGCCTGTTCGTAGGCCTGGGCGAGCAAGCAGAGGGAGAACGTGGCAACGGCGTTGTAGCACCACGAACGAAACAGAGTGACAAAAAGCGTCTGCCCGTCCTTGGTTTCGAGGTTGCGTAGTCTTTTGCGCACCTCGCTAAGTTGAGGCGCCGTAATGAGATTGTTATTGAGGTTCTGTACCATAATACTGGCAAACTCCACATCATCTTCTTTCTCGATACATTCGGCCAACGTGCGGTAGATTCTTTCAGGGCACAGACTGATACACAACTGGCGGATGATTAGGTTTCCTCGCGTCTCGAGAAGTTTACGGTCGGTCGAGAAAAGCTGGAGGAGGTTGACCATGAAGTTTGCAAAGTAGTCGTCTTCTCTGTGACGCGAAATCTGTGACAGTAGTTGAAGGTCCTTCGTGACGACCGCGTCCGAGGGATCGGACAATGTTTTGAGGAGGGCCGGAAAAGTGCCGTCGTTGAAAGCCAGAACCTTCCTGGGGGCTTTGCGGTGCAGCATACTGAGCCAGGTCAGTGCGGCAACTCGAGTGGCTTCGTGGTCGTTGAGAAATAGTAGCGTCAGCGAGTTTACGGCCGCCGCATAGTCAAGGTCCATCTGTGGTGGTAGTCCGGCTTGGTACGGCAAAGGCTGCCCTAGACTCATATCCAGGCTTTGCGCATCCTGATCACGCGAACTAGCAAATGACGCGCGGAGGCTGCCATCATCCTCTACTCTGTCACTTGACAAAGCTACGCGCGGGGCTGCACCAAACTGGATTTGCGGGCGGTCCCGGTGATTGATGCCAGACTCGTCGGACAGAGACACAACGTAGTCAATCAAGCATGCATTGACCCTGGTTGCTGCCTGATGAATCACTTCCTTAGTGCTAGCCATGGCCGGTAGCATATGAGCCAGGATCTTGGGCGTGAATGGTAGCACTTCCTCGGGATAAATGTGGAGGAACTCCACGATCCACCGTAGAGATTCCAACAAACAGTCTTCTTCTATCCTCGGTCGATTAGCCTTGAGCGGTCGGCGCTGGGGTCCTCGAGAGACGAAACAAACCCAAAGGCGAATCCAGCGACACCGTCAGAATCTCAAGCACTTCCTTGTAATTAATCTCAACGTCTTGGCCGGGAATCCAGTCTCCTTCAAAGTCGTCATTTTCGTCATCGTCATCGTGCAATGCCTTCGAGTCGATTTCATCTCCATCTTCTAAATCAGGATGGAGACTGCTTGTATCGGACGAATCTTGTTGTCTCCTTTTCCCGCCTCTCCTGTACTTTCTAGTCTCCAGAATGCCTTTCTTTATACGAGCTATGCGCTTAATCTCGTTGAGAAATTTGTCAAGGCAGCTGTGCGTTGCTGTTCGCACATCGGGATTTTGGTCACTCAAGAATTTGAGAAGACCGCCGAGAAAATCAGGCAGATAAGTGACAAGCTCCAGGTCGGGTATGGAGTCCAGCAGAGTGATCCAGCCGACAAGAAACTGGCGTGTGAAGGGGTTGACGACCCATATGCGCTCCTTCAGCAGAGGAATAAATCGCCCCAAGGAGAAGGCAGTCATCAGAGGACCATGGGTTTGATTCGATTCCGGCTTATCAGCAAAATCAGAATCTGGCGAAGCTTCCAGGACGGAGATGTACGAAGCAGCAGATTCAGATACGATATCTTTGATCAAGCGGTCCAACAACTCTGCCCCGTTCTTTACAGAAAGCTCCGAGTCTGCGCCAAGCTGTCCAATGCGACATCAGCAACGCTTGGGAAGTCACGAGTGGGCGGGAGGGGGCGTACCCGACACAATTGGTCAAAAATGCTGTTAAAATAGATCAAGATTTCTCCTTTGGCGACCTTTGCGATGTTGTACATTGCCTCGCAGGCGTAGTACCTAACTCTGGCATCCTGGTCTGTAAAGCATGCTAGAACAGGCGGCACGATCTTCGCAAGATAGTGCGGCAGTCCCTGTGGTGTGACGCTTTCGTCAGCTTGTCTGAGAGGAAGATGTATTCAAGATTGGAGACAGGTTGGGGCATGCTACAGGGCCGAGAGCAATGGCCGCCGCGGCTAGACCAATCAGGCCACCATTCCGGGCGTGGGGTTGGTGTACAGCATAAGCGTAGTCGTTGACGAGCTGTGCGAGGATATCGAAGACGCGCTGGTATTCTCCACCGGCGACAAGATCGCGGATGACCCTCTCGAGTCTGCGCGTCGAGCGAAATGACCTCATGTCAGCTCACAAGGCACCGAGCTTCATTAAAATTTATTTCACGACGCGTTTTGGGCTTGACTGACTCAAGTGCGCCGACTTTGCGCTTGTCGTAAAGCTTGTCGTTCAGCGCCCGCTGGATGTTAGCATCCATGACGGCGGCTGTGACATGCCGGAAGCGAGTCTTAGCGAGACACCACTCTCGTTATCCGCTTCTTCTTTCGATTCCGCACTTCTGAATCTCAATTCGGGGTGCAAAGATAGCTTCGGATGTCTTTAGTGCGATAAGTCAAGTGAGACTTATAGAAAAGGAGTTGGAAAGGGAACGTGAAGGGGAAAATGAAGAGACGGTGTGAGGATTCTGCCTACCCGATACCAGTATATTACTTTCACTGGTCACGGGTTGAGTTGGCATAGTATGACGTCATGGAATGGGCATGAGCACACGTATCATGGCATCACCAGTCCCATCTGTCATTTCTTTACTTTCTTTGCTTCTTCTCTAGCCTAGACTTTTAGCCCGTAAATAAGAACGACCTGGCTGTTATTCGCATGAAGTCTACATAGAGATTCGGACGATTCTGACCTGACGCGTTCAACACCTCAAGTCTGAGCAATAACTAGCCAATTTAGTGATGAGTCTGAAGCTATACAGACGAAGGGCTGTAAACGGGTAAAGTTAAGCCTCTAAAATCAATTCATTATCCTGCTCAATCTTATCCTCCGCTATAATTGAGCGGCTTCTTGCTGAACCTGAACGCCACCCATGCGGCAATTCAGCCGGTTTACCTCGGGAGGCGCCGCTCGTGAACCCGGACTTGCCTATATTTTTCAGTAGCAACTTTTTCGGCTTTTCACAATCGTCCATTGACGGCTTGCGGGCGCCGGTCGCACCAGAACTGCAACGACGCGGAAGAAGTGACACGTGCCTAGGAAGAATTGCGGGATAATTTCGGTCGGGAACAAGACCAAGAGAACGACGGAAGCCTCCGAACACATCTGCACATTCTTGACGGTGCTGTGGATCGGGTCAGCCTGGATTGACAGGCTTGAGCCCCTTTGAATGCCTGCTGGTTTGGAAATAGCTTACGAAGTAACCAGGCGACGCAACTACCTTAGCGCCTGCTCTCACGTCGTTTGCCCTTTCGGGATGGCGCACGTGTCGCCCACACGTGCTGTAGGTACGACGGTCTTTCCTGTGATTAGTATGGCAATTGTGTTCAACCCTCCCCCGAAAAAATTTTCAGCTTCTCGCTGCTGTTAGATTTCGGTAGTGCCAAGTATTCTGTGCACCATGCTATACTAATACGCCACAACTCCGCGAAGCCAACTGGCCCTCGACCTCAACACCACCAGCACCACTCTCTTCCCCCGGGCACAACGAGGACTACACACCACACGGCTTCCGCAACGGGATTCCTGGGAGGGTTCCCCGTCGCCCAAACATGTTCAACTCGTGCATTCGCCACGATTGAGCGGCTTACCGCCCAACCTCGTCGCCGCCGATGCAACACCTCACCGGTCTGACTGCACCGAAAGGTATTGCTCATGAACCCAACCTCGCCAGGTTTTCTCCCGCAGGAGTTTTCCCTGTCTTTTCACGATCCTTCGTATGACGGCTTGCGGGCGTCGGACGCGCCGGACCTGGGGGAGAGGGCCAACCCAGGCTTCAGAGGGAGTGGAGGAGAATTCCGGTTGGGAACATGACGAAGAGGGAGCGGCAGACGTCCTAAAACATACGCGCACCCATGATGGTGCTGCGGACAGAGTCGGCCTGAATTGACGGGCCCGAACCCCTTTCGACAACCTGCTGGCTTGTGAGATAGCCGACTGAACCGGGAGACGCGATTAGCGCGTGCTCCCGCGTCGTTTGCCCTATCGGGAATGGCGCACGTGCATAGACACGTGTTGTATGACGTTAATAAATCCACCACCACCACGGCAATTGTGTTGCCGCACCACCCGCCTGCTATGGCCGAGACGAGCCCGATCTGCTACCCCTACCTCGCGGGAAATACGGAAGACGGACGGCTGGTGAGGCACTTCCGGTCCCTTGGACCTGTGGCCGAGGCTTGGCGGCGCTCGAGCCCAGTGCCAAAGTCGCTGATGCGATGCCTACCGCCACCGCCTTGTCTCCTGCTTCTCTACCGACACCCCCAAGGCTCCAGCCTCCAGAAGACCCACGACAACCTCCAAATCCGGGCTTTGAGCTGAAAAGTGCGGCTATCTGCAAGTTTTTGTGGTAAAATTCACCGTCAGCTTTATGGCAGGAGGGTTATTCGCGCTGCCGCCATGGCTGAGCCGACAGCCTTGTACTGCCCATGCCTCCTCCTCTTCGGCTGCCATATACCAACCGCTAAGCGGTGGTGACGACAACGACGAACTCTCCGTCGACTGCTCCGTCTCTGGGGCCACTGCTTCCGCTGCCACCATCAGAGCCTCCTCCCAGAGCAGTAGCAGCAGCAGCAGCCGCTATGTCGAGCCGCCGCCTCGCGATGCTGCCGCCCAGCTGCTTGCCCGGCTTGGCCGGCCAGTCGATGAGCACATCAGAATCTCGCTCACCGATGACGCGCGGGTCCTGCGACGCATTGACCTGTCAATGCTGCCACTCATGTTGAGCGTCTATTTCCTGCAGGCGCTGGACAAGGCAACGCTCTCATACGCGTCCATTTTCGGCCTCATCGACGACGCTCAGCTGGTCGGCAATCAGTTCTCGTGGCTCGGTAGCGTTGTCTTTGTCGCTCAGCTGGCCGCGCAGCTACCGTCTCCCTGGCCCTCGTCAATCTACTTATCGGCAAGTTCACTAGTGCCATGGTTCTTGTTTGGGGCCTTTCGCTTGCCGCCATGGCTTGGGCTCGCGACTTTACCCATCTTATGATCGCTCGCTTCCTTCTCGGGACCTTTGAGGCCAGTGTTGGACCCAGCTTCGTAGCCATGCCATGACCCAGATGTGGTGGCGTCGGAGGTGGGAGGCCTCCGTTCCGCCAGCGTCTGCTGCTGCCTTGCCATGCTTTGTCAATTGACTGACGCATAGGCTTAGGGAGCAGACGTTGAGGATCGGCTCCTGGTATTGCATGAATGGTCTGACCTGGGTGGTACGTCGACGTGCGAATCGTCCTTCCTCCAAACTTCTTGGCTGATCCGCCTCATGCTCACCGTGGAGCAAAGCTAGGGAGCCTCATCACGTACGGTCTCGCCAAGATCGAGTCACCCATGAAATCCTATCAGGTAAGGAAGAGCCGCTCTGGTGCGCGTCACCACCAGTACATGGGCTCGTCTTCTCAAACCTATTCCGGCGGCAGGTTATCTTTCTCTTCTTCGGCATCATTACCGTCATCGTGGCTCTGGTCATGTTTTTCTACTTGCCTGATTCACCAACCGAGGCCCGCTTCCTCTCTGACAACGACAAGGTGCTTGCCATTGAGCGACTGCGTCACAACTAGATGGGCGTAATGTCCCGTGAATGGCGATATGATCATTTCTCCGAGGCCCTGCGCGATACCAAAACTTGGCTTTGGTTTGCCATGATCTTCTGCGTTTCGGTTCCCTCCAACGGCATTTCCACATTCGGGCCTTCGGGCCACTCGTTATCCAGTCCTTCGTGTCCGACCCCTTTTCCACCATGCTCGTTAATATTCCGATTGGAATCTCTCA
Organism: Nilaparvata lugens yeast-like symbiont; assembly: GCA_000758425.1. Lineage (NCBI taxonomy): Eukaryota > Fungi > Ascomycota > Nilaparvata lugens yeast-like symbiont. Next base: position 13,111 of record KN173792.1, on the reverse strand, counting down.
TGTCGTCGTCTCAGTGAGCGCCTACGCGTCCATGCGATGGAAGCTCAAAGGACCTGTCATTGCGGTCCTCTGCGTCCCGCCCATCATTGGCCTCTTGGTCCTTCTGCACTTCCCTCATGATGCCGACCACCGAGCTATTCTACTTGCCGGTTACTTTGACTTGTCCACGTTCACAGGCATCAGTGAGTTGACCCGCGGTTCATCACGACCTTGTTCCTCACCTTGTTTTCCTAGTGCCTTTGATCTACTTCTGGTCTTCGCAGAACACAGCTGGGGATACCAAGCACAAAACATCATCAGCAATCATCTTCATCGGTGCTTCCGCCGGTAACATTGTCGGACCGCTCCTCTTCCAGCCCGATGAGGCCCCCGTCGTGCACGAGGGGCATATGTACTAACATCGTTCTCTTCTCTCTTCACTGCCGTGATTCTCTTCGATGCAGGCACTTCGTGCTACCTGTTCTGGCTCAATGCGAGACATAGCCGTCGCAGAGTTGCCTTGGGCAAACTGGCAAACGTCGCCGATCCGAGCCTGGAGACGGCTGCCGACGCGGAAAGAATGGAGGAACAAGAGCGAGCCCTTCTCATCAGCCACCCCAAGACGAGGAGCGAGCCTAATGACGAAGATTTGCCTTATACAGAAAGCGTCCAAGACATGACACGGTGGGGTAATAAGGCATTTCGAGATGCCACTGACTTGGAGAATGAGGATTTCGTATGTCTACTGAGCGCGGCACTCTGCTCGTCATCCAAATCGGTAATAGCCTGATGTCTGCATCACCGGCAGCGTTCCTGGTGCTGACAGCCAGCGAGTTCGCTGAACAGCCAGATGAGGTCACTGTCTGATAGGAGGCGTAGTTAGAAGCTGCAATGTTTTCCTCCTCACATGAGAATTTCCTGCCTGGCAGGCCCATTCGTGGCATCGCGATCCTCTGAATCAGGTCAATGGCTGTTCGTGTTCCAACCGATATGCACGCAGAAGGAACGTATTTACTAAAGTCGCCGAATACGAGCGAACAGCAAACGCCTGATTGCCGGAAAAACATAGATCGACCCTGTCACACAAAGATTGATTCTAGAGCATGTGTCAGATGTCAGTAACTGGCCGACTGCTCACGAAATGAGGCCGGATAGGAAGGTTCTCCTCTACACCTACACACGGTGGTGCCGCTTATTCGATGCTATGAGGACACATGTAAGCTGATGCGAAGTATGCGCGGATAAGCAGTCACGAAGGCCCATGAATTCCAGAAGACAAAGAGGACAAAAAAAGTAATTGGATTACATGAAAGGGCATCCGAAACGTCTAACCGCCGTGTCTCACCTGGAAGGCCGCTGCACACAGGAGCCCGAGGACCGAGGTGCCATGCTCTACAGAGGCAGAATGGTCAACTCGACGTACCAACGATGTTTCAAAGTCTCACTGCATCTTCAAGACCACACGGAAGCGGGCTTTGGAGCTGTGGACGCGCTCGGCAGCTTCTTTGATCTGCTCGAACGGAAAGATCTCGGTCATGCAGCGAATTTCCTGGAGATGAGCGAAGGCGATGGCGTCCTCGCAGTCGAGGGCGTGACCGGCATGCCAGCCCTGCACACCGGCAGCCATGTGGACCAAGTCCGAAGAGTTTATGTTGATGTCGCCGGCAGCTTATGTATGATCCTGTCAGCCGGAGACGTATTTTATTGCGTTGATGCTCTCCGTCTCAAGGACGAAGGCGAGAATGGAGAAGGCCACATACGCGCGAGGATGACTATTCTTCCCTGCCAAGCGAGACAGCGCGTGTACTGTCCCATGGCGTTAGGGTCTGGGGCGGTAATGATGATCATCTTGGCGCCGCCAAGCTTCTTGATCTCCTCGGTCACCTGGGTGGCGCTGGAGTTGATGAAGTGGTGGGCGCCGAGCTGAAGCGCGAGCTCTCTTTTGGAGTCGCTGGTCGAGATGGCGACGACACGGTGCTCGTTATCCAGTCCTTCGTATCCGACCCCTTTTCCACCATACTCGCTAATATTCCCATCGGAATCTCTCATGTCGTAGTCTCAGTGAGCGCCTACGCGTCCATGCGATGGAAACTCAAAGGACCTGTCATTGCGGTCCTCTGCGTCCCGCCCATCATGGGCCTCTTGGTCCTTCTGCACTTCCCTCATGATGCCAATCACCGAGCTATTCTACTTGCCGGTTACTTTGGCTTATCCACGTTCACAGGCATCAGTGAGTTGACCCGCGGCTCGTCACGACTTTGTTCCTCACCTTGTTTTCCTAGCGCCTTTGATCTACTCCTGGTCTTCGCAGAACACAGCTGGGGATACCAAGCGCAAAAAATCATCAGCAATCATCTTCATCGGTGCTTCCGCCGGCAATGTTGTCGGGCCTCTCCTTTTCCGGCCCGATGAGGCCCCGTCGTACACGAGGGGCATACGTACTAACATCGTCCTCTTCACTGCCGTGATTCTCTTCGATGCAGGCACTTCGTGCTACCTGTTCTGGCTCAACTCGAGACATAGCCGTCGCAGAGTTGCCTTGGGAAAACTGGCAATCGTCGCCGATCCGAGCCTGGAGACGGCTGCCGAGGCGGAGAGAATGGAGGAACAAGAGCGAGCCCATCTCATCAGCCACCCTAAGACGAGGAGCGAGCCCAATGACGAAGATTTGCCTTGTACGGAAAGCGCCCAAGACATGACACGGCGGGGCAATAAGGCATTTTGAGACGCCACCGACTTGGAGAATGAGGATTTCGTATATGTCTACTGAGCGCGGCACTCTGCTCGTCATGCAAATCGGTTATAGCCTATGTCTCCATCACCGGCAGCGTTCCCGGTGCTGACAGCCAGCGAGTTTGTTGAACAGCCAGATGAGGTCACTGTCTGATAGGAGGCGTAGTTAGAAGCTGCAATGTTTTCCTCCTCACATGAGAATTTCCTGCCTGGCAGGCCCATTCGTGGCATCGCGATCCTCTGAATCAGGTCAATGGCTGTTCGTGTTCCAACCGATATGCACGCAGAAGGAACGTATTTACTAAAGTCGCCGAATACGAGCGAACAGCAAACGCCTGATTGCCGGAAAAACATAGATCGACCCTGTCACACAAAGATTGATTCTAGAGCATGTGTCAGATGTCAGTAACTGGCCGACTGCTCACGAAATGAGGCCGGATAGGAAGGTTCTCCTCTACACCTACACACGGTGGTGCCGCTTATTCGATGCTATGAGGACACATGTAAGCTGATGCGAAGTATGCGCGGATAAGCAGTCACGAAGGCCCATGAATTCCAGAAGACAAAGAGGACAAAAAAAGTAATTGGATTACATGAAAGGGCATCCGAAACGTCTAACCGCCGTGTCTCACCTGGAAGGCCGCTGCACACAGGAGCCCGAGGACCGAGGTGCCATGCTCTACAGAGGCAGAATGGTCAACTCGACGTACCAACGATGTTTCAAAGTCTCACTGCATCTTCAAGACCACACGGAAGCGGGCTTTGGAGCTGTGGACGCGCTCGGCAGCTTCTTTGATCTGCTCGAACGGAAAGATCTCGGTCATGCAGCGAATTTCCTGGAGATGAGCGAAGGCGATGGCGTCCTCGCAGTCGAGGGCGTGACCGGCATGCCAGCCCTGCACACCGGCAGCCATGTGGACCAAGTCCGAAGAGTTTATGTTGATGTCGCCGGCAGCTTATGTATGATCCTGTCAGCCGGAGACGTATTTTATTGCGTTGATGCTCTCCGTCTCAAGGACGAAGGCGAGAATGGAGAAGGCCACATACGCGCGAGGATGACTATTCTTCCCTGCCAAGCGAGACAGCGCGTGTACTGTCCCATGGCGTTAGGGTCTGGGGCGGTAATGATGATCATCTTGGCGCCGCCAAGCTTCTTGATCTCCTCGGTCACCTGGGTGGCGCTGGAGTTGATGAAGTGGTGGGCGCCGAGCTGAAGCGCGAGCTCTCTTTTGGAGTCGCTGGTCGAGATGGCGACGACACGGTAGCCCATCTTGCGCGCATACTGGATACCCAGGTGGCCCAGGCCTCCGATGCTCTGGATGGCCACTGTTTCGCCCGGGGTCATTTTTAATTGGCGCATGGCGTTGAAGATGGTCGCGCCGGCGCAGAGGAAGGATGCAGTTTCGATAGGGTCAGCATCGGCCGGTATCCGGACGGCGGCTTCGCTGCGCAGGTTGCAGTATTCGGCGACTGCAAGGTCGAAATTCCGTAACAGGCGGCGGCGCTCAGCGGCACGCCCTCGCCGAAAGTCAGGGTCGGGTCGGGCCCGGGGGGCACCACTTACAGCCTCCGCGCCTCGAGGCGCCGTTGAAGTGCGCGTTGTCGCAGCCCTGAGAGTAGCCCTGGTTACACACCTGCAGGTGCCATCGTGGCCAGCGTGCCATGCGCCGCCGACCCGATCGCCCACGACCCAGCGAGTCTCGCCCGGGCCAATCTCGACGATATCGCCGATGAACCGGTGGCCTGGCATGGTTGGCCAGTGGACCCTAGAGCGACGGGAGAGAAGACGTCTTAGCCCGGGCGCCTCTTGAGACTGGCCATCGTCACCAGTGCGGCTCGAGGGTGACCTACAGCGGACCCAATCGTCCCTTCTGGATATCGGCATCTGTCAGACGGAACCCACAGCAAATCACCTTGACCAGCACTTCTACTGCCTGCGGATGCTCGAGCGGGACGTCGCGAAGAGCCCAGCCGTCGCCTGGCTTGTCGAGGACGCATGCTCGATAGGTATCTGGGAGAGCCATGAGCACTTGTGCGGGCGTAAACTCCGGTTCCATCGGAAACGCAGGCCGTCGGCAATTTTGGATGCGTGATAACTTTCGTCGGGACTCAATGCGCGACTTGTCTCAATGGCGCTCAGGAGGGAGGAAGAGAGGCGGGCGGGGCGGGGAGCCGAGGGCATCTGGATGGCCATGAAGGAAGACAGACCCGGGCCGTCTTTTCATTCATTTACCTGACCACCGCCCTGATCCGCACAGCTGCAGGTCGGTTCGTGAGGGGAAGCGGCCGCTCGGTCTGGTCCGGACCATGCCGCCATCCAGCGGGCGGCCAGTCCCGTACGAATAGCTAACTCCCCTGGTCCGACCCCGAGGAGTGGGACTGACCTCAAGACTATCATCACCCCCGTTGGCTGAGTTGCCTACGTATGCGGCGCGTGCTGACAGCCAGAGCACCCCGGTCCCAGTCCTCACGGTCGGCTAGGCGTGGACAAGCGTAACCCGCGACTCTGCTGACAACCTACACTGCGCCCTGCAATGCGCAATCCCTGCTCACGCGGGGGTCCCGATGGAGATAGGGAGTATGTAGACTTGGCCAGGAAGCATAACTGCGTGCTGGCACGACGCCCGGGGCCATGTTGTTAGCTGCCTTTGGCTTGGCTATGAGCCGCATGTTGCCTAGCGGCGGGAGATGCAGGTGACGCAGACAACTGCCGCCTTCAACATCCGTCGATATGTCAGCCATCCAGACCAGTCTGGCCTGTCCGTCGTCTTGCGCCCTCGGGCCGCCGAGGTTCGGCGATCAAAAAAAGGTTCCCACTCTGAAGCTTCCCCTGGTCGACGTCCTGTCCATGTCCGTTGATAGTCTTTGTTCATGCCAGTTTACTGCTGAGAGCGGATCGGCTGGCAGTGGCTGTGTAGGTTGATCCATAAGCAGATTCGGAACGCACAGCTAATCGCAGCCTGCCACCACTCTTGCGGGGCAGGTACAAGGTAATCCCCCAGCCCCAAGGTTTAGCCGAGCACATCTGATAATCTCGTTTACTGCTGTTGTGGCCCCAAGTGAGGAGTCGCCGGTCGATATGATGCCATGTGGCGGTTAATGCATGACAGCCTCACCGTTTATGACCTAGTCGCGACTGCAACTTTCGCGATGCAAGAGAAAGCGGCTCGGCCAACGTCGGCCTCAACGTGCCGCCAGACGACTTCATGACGCACCATTTATCGCTCGGCGCCACGGCTGTGCAACTCGTAAAACTACTGCGCTCCGACGCAGAGCGCATGCGGAGCGCAGACGGCATTACTCCAAACCAGGGAAGGCTCGTAGCTGCGGCCTCTGGCCATGGACACGAGGCGCTTGCTGCTTATGCGCGACTCCGCTGGCGGTTGTGTCGGAGGTCTGACAGCAGAGCAGGTCAGCCGTTGGCCGAAAGAGCCGCCCTGTCTGAGGGGGTCAGTGCCATGACGAGGCCTCCGCTCGTATTCATACCTGTAACGACGGATAGCTGGGCGTGCGTGGGCGTGTTTGTGTGTATGTGTGCGTGAGAGTGCGGCTGTACGGGATACGCACGCAGCTTCTATAGGCGTCAAGGGTCCTCTCCGTCAACTCTTCGTCCACTCATGGCGTCTACATGATGGGAAAGGCACGTCGGTAGAAAAGGCCAACAAGCCGGAAAAAAGCCAAGCCTTTCCGAGCCGAACGCACCCTGACGCACTCGCTCCGGTTGACGAAGTCGGTCGGCTCCCAGAGCCCGTGATACCGCCACTACTGCTACTGCTGGTCGACGCAATATGCATGCCCAGCGCACCGACTAAACAAGCGCGTACAAGCGAGCCTGTTGTGTCGAGTTCTTGGGACGACCGAAGAGGCCGAGTTTCAGCTCCTTGCTGTATGCACAGCTTTATACCCCCTCCCCCTGGCCTCTCATCCGTCGTTTATCTTTGCACGGAGCTTGGTTGATGCAGTGAAGCGGCTCGCCAAAGCATGGGTGCTCAATACTGGCCTCTATTCCAAGATTGGCCTCGTCAAACGTGTGTGACGACGGTCCGTGGTCAGCGGTAGTAATCCTCGGCATCCGTTTCTGCGTGGAAATAAACGCCAAACCTGCCTTCGATTCGTCAGGGACGAATGCGTTTCCCGGTATCACCATCTCCTCAGCAGCTTGCCTAAATCGCTAAACGGCGCTTCCCCCTCCCCCTCCCCCCTATTCACTTTCCCTCCCTCGCCATGCCTTTCGCCAGTATGCCGTCGTCGGATCGCGACGGCGAGCAGAAGCTTCTCACGGAGATCATCGACCTCAAAGCACAGACAGACCCCGACGCCGTCTGGCTGGAGTATCCGCGTTCATCAAACGACTATGAATCCGGCTTTGTCGCCATCACCTATCGCTTGCTGGCCAACGCCACAAATGGCCTGGCCTGGTACCTGAGCTAGAACATCGTGCGAGACAGCGAGTGCCATCCAATAGCCTATGTTGGCCAAAACGACGCCTGCTACTCTGTAATGCTGTATGCTTTTATAAAGGCGGGATTCAAGGTCAGGCCGCAGAATACCACCTCCTGTCGCTATAGCCGCCGACTCGCTGACCGTCTTTGGGGTCAGGTTCTCTTCTTATCACCCAAAAACAGTGTTTCCGCACACTTGAGCCTGTTTTCTTCTGTGAAATGGTCCACACTCGTCAACACACGGCCTCTGACGCCGACAGTGGAGGCACTTCTACCCAATCTCCCGTTGCAGGTGCTGTATATCCCAAGTCTGGAGGAGCTTCTCGAGAGTCATTTCGACCCATTCCCTTTCACCAAGACTTTTCATGAGGCTCGGAATGATGCCTTTGTCGTTTTTCACACGTCTGGATCCACGGGTAGGTCGTATGTTCGAGCCGCTCCAGGAACAAGGGCTAAATTGCACCAATTCCTCAGGGCAATCCCAAGCCCGTCACTTATACGCATGAGTTCTGGCTACGCGACGCCCAAGCCTGCCAGCTCCCTACGCCCCCTGGATTTCTCTCCCTGGGCCAGCTGGTGAAGGGGTGACTTTGCATTTGTTTGCTGCCTCTGTTTCACGTAGGTACTTCCTGAAGCTCGTCTGTGAATCAAGTGCTTAGCTGCTCTCTGCGATGGAGGATGGCCGGTCATTTCCTCACATCAATCCTGTCGCACTACCACGGCGGCACTATCGTTCTGCCCCGGCCGACCTCTCCATCCACCGCGGATACTCTACTGCATTCTTCAGCACACTCGGGCACACTGGGCTTCCGTATCCCCAGTCACAGTAGATGGCCTCGGGAACAAGGCGGAATTACTTCAATCGATATCGGATAAGCTCGATCGGATCGCCTTCTTGGGTGGCAATCCTTCGTTCGCCATGGGCCACCAAGTTTCCCGCAAGATCAAAATTGCAAATTTGATCGGGTCTGGTGAATGTGGAGGATACGCTCAACTGATACCGGAACAGGACGACCAAGATCAAGGTCATGACCTCTGGTCCTTTGTGCACATCCATCCTCAAACGAACCCCGTATTCTATGAACACTCGGCTGGTCTGTTTGAGCTTTTTGTCAAGCGAGAGCAAAACTGCGAGTCGTATCAGCCGATTTTCGCTACGAACCCCAATCTCGACGAGTTTACCACCAATGACTTATTTGCGCCACATTCCACGGCACCAGGCTTCTGGAGGCACCAGGGAAGGGTAGACGACATCATTGTCTTCCTAAACGGCGAGAAAAATAACCCAGTAGGCTTCGAATCTTACGTCAATGGCCATCCAGACGTCTCGGCAGCTCTGGTCTTTGGCACCGAGCGCATGGAGGCTGGCATCTTAATCAAGCTCGCAGAAACCGCACAGGGTGAGCTACAACCCATGAAAAAGGCCGAGATGATACGCTCCGCTTTCGCCAACCTCACCAAACACGAAGTTCCGTCGGAAGATGCCGACTTTTTTAAGATGGGTATGGATTCGCTGCAAGTCATTCGGTTGGTGAGGCAGTTGCGCAGCGTTCCTGGATTGGCCGGAGTTGAGGCGCCGGTGGTGTACAGAAACCCGTCCGTGTCTGCGCTTGCAAGAGAAATTCAAGCCATGGCCTCGAATGGGGATGCCGTAAATAGGGCCGTGGAAAGCCAGCGGAAGTTACAACAGACGGTCCAAGAGTATAAGCAGCGGATTGCGGAGCTGATGCCCGAGGTGATGAGCGGAGATGGACACTCGGACAGCTCCTCCCGCTCGCGGAAACAGCACACCATCCTCGTCACCGGAACCACGGGATACGTCGGATCCTACATCTTGGATCAGCTCCTGTCTCACCCCTCGTCTCCCCGAGTCATATGTCTGAACCGATCAGCGGATGCCATGAGTCTGCAGATGACCCGCAACAGGGAGCGAGACGCGTCTCTGGCCACCGAGTTTCCGTCCGACCGCGTCATCTTCTTGGCCAGCGATCTGGCCTCACAGACTAGTTTGGGCTTGTCTTATGAATATTTTCGAGCCTTACTACGAGATGTGACGCTGGTCATCCACAATGCCTGGCTGGTCAACTTCAACCTTCCGCTCTTCTCTGCCTTTGAGCCTGCACTCGACAGTCTGGTCAATCTCATTCGGTTCTGTAGCATCGGGAACCACGCGCCAGCATTCCTTTTCGTGTCCTCTATCAGCATGGTAATGAACTTGGAGGCACAAACGATACCCGAGCAAGTCATGAATGATCTACATGGCCCGTCATCGGGTTACGGAGAGAGCAAGTTTGTGGCTGAGCATATGCTGTTGGAAGCCTCCCAGCGGCTTCTTTCAGCTGGCGTCATTCGCGTCGGCCAGGTATCAGGCGCAGCCCACACGATGGGGCGATGGAATGGTCGAGACCGGCTTCCGCGCATGGTGCTGAGCTCCAGATATCTTGGAGCCATTCCCGAGCATCTGGGAGTACTGAACAATGTCAACTGGATCCCGATTGACATATTGGCCAGGTTTGTCATTGACATCTCGATGTGCGACAAGAGCAGGCCGCTTTTTGAGGTCTACCACACCATGAATCCGCAAACGACTCCGTGGCCCAAGTTACTGCCCAGCGTCATCCGCACGCTTGAAGCACACGCATTGAGACTGGAGCAGCCTGAAGTCATTCGCGTGTCGAGGACTGAGTGGGTTGAGCGGCTGCGAAAGAGCGCTGCAGCTGACGAGGATGATGACATGATGGACAAGCTCAATCCCGCCCTGAAGCTTCTCGACTTTTTCGAGCAGACGTTTGATAAGGAAGCTTCCCGCATGCTGTTGTGAAACACGGAGAATTCTCTCAGGATGGGTGACACCCTGCGCGAGTCGAAGAGCATACAACCTGAATGGATGGAGCGTTGGATCCAAGGCTTTTTGGAATAGCCATAGATGGCCTCCTCGGTCGGGTCAGGTGGAGAGAATGGCGACGTGTCTAACCTTGCGGAATAAGGAATGGTTCGTTGAATTTATACTTATAAGCGGCTGATCACGAGCCATTTGCACTGCGCAGAAAAGAATTTGCGGGCTGTAGGGTGTCTATGCTACTCGTGACGGAGCGAAGCACCGCTTAGGAGTGGACCTGAATACCTCCAGGGTACGAAGTAGATGCCGACCAAAAACTGCCCCATGCATGATAAGTCTTTGACATTTCGACGCGCAGCTACATGTATGTATGCTGGGCATACCGGCTTCTGGCCTAGAAAGTTGGAGCTGGGGTGGGTGGCGCGAAGACAGATTCACAGCCGTGAGTGGAATCGCTATAGCGGCAAAGGCCTCAACGGTCACCCAAGAGGACGGCGGCAAGTTGACTTGATGGCGAGCTGACAAGGCGACGGAGGATCTTGGCAATGGGCTCGAGAATCGTCAATAGCATCAGCCACCCCTGGGCTCAAACCCCTCGAGACTTGACTCATCATGCACGGCCACGCGAAGCGGCTTGACCCCGCTGAGGCGTATCGAGGGGAGGATGCATGCATGCACTGCCCCGACGTAGGCTTCAGCTCAGGCGGCCTCCAGCGCCTTCTCCAATGAAACTACATCTTTCGACGACGACAATGGGTCGCAGGAGATCTTTGCCGTTTTATTCGTCCATCCGGGTAAAGAGCTTCGCACACTTCTTGACGCAGGAAGGCGACGAGCCCTGAGGCCGAGCTACCGCCGCGGCTCGGCCAATGCAACCAATTGCCCTCGTCGCGTCTCACCTTGCCCTAGGCTTGCCCGCATTGCCTCATCTTCTGTAGCCCCTTCTTGTGGGCTGGCTCGCTTTGCCTCTTCGCCTCTCTTGTCGCAGTCTTCATCCGCGTCGACGAGGCCGGTTACGACAAAATGGACGGTGCATCTACCCCTGGCTATCGATCCGTTGCCTACTTCGTCAACTGGTAGCCGCCCTTCCCAGCTTCCGACTGACCTCTTAAATGCACCACGATGGCGCCGATGCTGATGTTGGGCCTTCTTTCAGGGCCATCTACGGGCGGAAGCATCGGCCCCAAGATCTTCCTGTCGAGAATCTCACTCATGTTCTTTACGCGTTCGCCAATGTGAGGAGCGACAGCGGCGAGGTGTGAGTGCCTTAGTCCCTGCCTAGCAATCCGTCGGGTTACCGGGATACCTGCGTGACATCTTTCTTACTCCGCCGTCTTCTCCACCAGACACTTGACCGACGGCTGGGCCGATACCGACATTCACTGGGAAGGCGACTCTTGGAACGACGTTGGCAACAACCTTTATGGTTGTCTCAAGCAGCTTAACCTCCTCAAGCGGCGTAATCGCAACCTCAAACTTCTCTTGTCCATTGGCGGATGGACGTATAGCGGCAACTTTCAGAATCCTGCCAGCACTCAGCAAGGTCGCGACGCCTTCGTCTCTACCAGCGTCGACCTGCTCAGAAACCTCGGTTTTGATGGCCTCGACATCGACTGGGAGTACCCCCAGAATGCTGAGCAGGCGGCCGATTTTGTAAAGCTGCTGGCCACCGTCCACGCCGGGCTGGACGCATACGCGCAGGGTCTGGGTAGCGGCCGGCACTTCAAGCTGACGGTTGCCTGCCCAGCTGGGCCGCAGAACTACCAAAAAATGGACATAGGTGCCATGGAAAAGCTTCTGGACTTTTGGAACTTGATGGCTTATGACTATGCTGGCTCTTGGGATAATCTTTGCGGCCACCAGGCTAACCTGTACCCGAGTCAGGAACAGCCACGCTGTACTCCCTTCTCCACCGTCGCCGCCGAGCCGCTGAACACGATACTCAGTTCGAGGATTGGGCCTGAGAAACAAGGTTGTCTAGTGAAAAATATTTTGGCGGCTGAGGTTTCACATGGAGTCTAGCCCAGTTTGACTTGCCCGTAGCCTCTCTGCCGATGGTCCGCTGAAGCTGTCCTTTATTTTTTCTCCTGTTTTACGTCGTGCCGGCGCACAACACGGACCGCAAGGGTCACGTGCTGATTAGCTCAGTCCAAGGGGCTACCCGACGTGCCAGCGTCCTCCCGTACATACTCCAACGTGCATAGGAAAAACCTCGCAAATTACAGCTGACTCTGCACGAGGCTTACGAACCAGAGAATGGGGACTGCATGAGGAGCTCTTACCCTGAGCTTTCTTGCGGGGCCTTCGCGCTCGCCGCGAGGCAGATGAAGGCGGCTGCGCTGGCAGCGATAGCCCGGGAGGGCCGAGTGTGTCGCTCGCTAGTAGCGACGCTGCGCTTAGTCGAAAAACGAGGAGGCTCGGAGCCAGTCTCTGAAAGAGATGGCCCCATCAACCGAGCCCAGGATCCAGCGGATTCCGGCGTCTGGTTGCCGTGGCCCGCCGCGGAGGCGAGCTCTGCGTCGGCCTAGCCGACAAAAGAAGAAATGTTCGGGGACTTTTCCTTCCCGCATGAGCAGGTTAGGAGAGCATCACCGCGCCGAAAGCGGCGGTGATACTCGGCAAAGTCCCCATGTCCAGAGCGCGACGGTCAAGGCTGGCGAGATCTGGGCTGATGCAGACGCTTGGCAGTATGCTGAGGTCTTTGTAGCGAGCAGGTGCTTCTCTGGCCCAGTAGGGTTTCTGCCGAGGCTTTGTACAAGGAGCCGACCACTTGCTTGGCTCTCGCAATGGTTGGGGGCAGACGAGGGCACGGCATCAGGCATGCCTGTTTCGCAAGGGAGTCTGCGACCTCATTGCCTGGGATGCCGGCGTGGCCTGGGCGCCAGCGAACATTGACCGACCCCGGTTGAGCTCCAGAGGTAACGTCTCTTTCCGGCCAGACCCGCGCGAAATGGCGAAACTGCTGGATCTCTGAGTGGCGCTCGTTGCTGTGCGGGTGTCAGGTCCATCGCCCGCGACAGTCGGAAAAATCCGGGACAGTCGGATAGCCAAAATGTGAAAATGGGAATCGGTGTTGGTAAGGCGTGAATTGCGCAATGAACTTGATAGACTTGATGAC
>KN173791.1:140747-174959 GCA_000758425.1 Nilaparvata lugens yeast-like symbiont | reverse complement strand
GACGAGATTAGCGCGTGCTCCCGCGTCGTTTGTCCTATCGGGATGGCGCACGTGCATAGACACGTGCTATACACGACGTAAATAATTCCACCACCACGGATCGCGCACGACGTTAAATAATTCAATCAATCAAGCACAGCTGCGGCAATAAAGCGGGGAAAAAGGGGAAAGGAGGGGCGAAGAAGGGAGGCAAAAAACAGTTTGGTGGTATTCGCCGTGAATCCATAGCACCGATCGGTCTCCGAAGAGACAGGGACTGGCAGAGAAAAAAAGGGGTAAAGAGCGCATAAAGTCTGGTGCTGTCGTTGGCTGTTGATGCTGGCTTACAATGTAGTTAGTCACTAAGTCAGGGCAGGCGGACGCGTCACGAATTGATTACATTGTCGCGCTAGCCACTATGTATGCGTCGCGTGTACCAGGAAGCGTAGCACTTAAAAAACGCTGGTACCGCCGCCTTTGCTCTCCGGCCCTTCATTCTTTACATCACATCCCAACTCACTCAATTCCATCCACCCCTTACATTATCACACTAGAATCTGCTCCCTGCATCTACGGCATCTGTTTGCCCATCAGTTGGCACCTACAGCATCACTGGCCGCTCTCAAATCTCTCCCGACACCTTTCTCCTCGCGTCACCTCCCGCCTGGTCTGCCTCGGCCGACGTGGCCGTGTCGCCGTCATGTTTGTGAGCAAGCGCAGTATGTAGCCCTCGAACCGCTGGCTATGCGGTGCTGCCCGGGACATCGAAAGCTGACGGTCATTGGCAGATGGACGCCAGGAACGCGTCCAGTTCGACAAAATCACGGCTCGCGTTGCGCGGCTGTGCTACAACCTCGACACGGAGCACGTGGACCCTGTTGCCATCACCCAAAAGGTGATTTCTGGCGTTTACGGCGGTGTTACGACGGCACAGCTCGATGACCTTGTGGGTGAGATTCCAGTCCAAATCAAGAGTATTGTTGTTGAAACTGTCTAGGCTGCCGAGACGGCTGCCTACATGACCGTCACTCATCCCGACTATGCCATTCTCGCGGCTCGTATTGCCGTCTCCAACCTGCACAAGCAGACCAAGAAGCAATGGTCGTCGGTCGTCAGCGACTTGTACCACTACATCAACCCCAAGAACCAGCGAGCGTCGCCCATGATCTCGCAGGAAACGTACGACTGCATCATGGCGCACAAGGATAGGCTCGATTCGGCCATCATCTATGACCGGGACTTTAACTATCAGTATTTTGGCTTCAAGACTCTGGAGCGTTCTTATCTGCTGAAGCTCGACGGCAAGATCGTTGAGCGCCCCCAACACATGATCATGCGCGTTGCCGTGGGTATATGGGGCGACAATATCGACCGAGTCCTCGAAACGTACAACCTCATGTCCAGCAAGCTCTTCACCCATGCGTCGCCGGCGCTGTTCAACGCTGGCACGCCTCAGTGCCAACTGTCCTCGTGCTTCCTCGTTGACATGAAGGATGACAGCATCGAGGGCATTTACGACACGCTCAAGACGTGCGCCATGATCTCTAAGATGGCCGGTGGCATCGGGCTCAACGTGCATCGGATCCGTGCTACCGGCTCTTGCATTGCCGGCACCAACGGGACCTCGAACGGTGTCATTCCCATGCTTCGTGTCTTTAACAACACGGCCCGCTACGTCGACCAGGGCGGCAACAAGCGGCCAGGTGCCTTTGCCATATACCTGGAGCCAATGGCATGCTGATGTCTTTGAGTTTCTGGATTTGCGCAAGAACCATGGCAAGGAGGAGGTTCGAGCTCGCGACCTCTTCTTAGCCCTGTGGATTCCCGACCTGTTCATGAAGCGCGTGGAGAAAAACGGTGATTGGACGCTCATGTGCCCCAACGAATGTCCCGGTCTGGCCGACTGCTACGGCGATGAATTTGAGGCTCTGTACGAAAAGTACGAGCGCGAGGGCCGTGGCCGCAAGACGGTGCGGGCTCAGAAGCTGTGGTATTCTATCCTGGAAGTACAGACGGAAACGGGCAACCCGTTCATGCTGTACAAGGATCATTGCAACCGCAAGAGCAATCAAAAGAACCTGGGCACCATTCGGAGTTCGAACCTTTGCACGGAAATCGTTGAGTACTCTGCACCTGATGAAGTTGCTGTCTGCAATCTGGCCTCGCTAGCCCTGCCTGCCTTCGTCGACTATGACCAGGGCTGCTACGACTTCCAGAAGCTCCACGAGGTGACGCAGGTCGTCGTCCGTAACCTCAATAGGATCATCGACGTCAACCATTACCCAGTTGAAGAGGCCCAAAACAGCAACATGCGCCACCGACCGATTGGTGTTGGTGTCCAGGGCCTGGCTGATGCTTTTCTGGCTCTCCGCATGCCGTTTGAGTCTCCGGAGGCCCGGGAGCTAAACCAGAAAATATTCGAGACCATCTACCACGCCGCGTTGACTGCCTCAATGGAGCTGGCAAAGAGCGAAGGGCCCTACTCGTCGTTTAAAGGATCGCCTGCGTCGGAGGGCGTGCTCCAGTTTGATATGTGGAAGGTGAAGCCTTCAGAGCTCTGGGAGTGGGAAACGCTCCGGGAGCAGATCAAGGAGTATGGCATACGCAACAGTCTGCTGGTGGCCCCTATGCCGACGGCCAGCACGTCGCAAATCCTTGGCAACAACGAGTGCTTCGAGCCTTACACGTCCAACATCTACCAGCGACGCGTACTGGCGGGCGAGTTCCAGGTGGTCAACCCCTGGCTGCTCAAGGATCTGGTCGACTTGGGCTTATGGTCGGACGCGATGAAGAACCGAATCATTGCGGAAAACGGGTCCATACAGAACATCCCCAACATCCCCGCCGACGTCAAAGCACTTTACAAGACCGTCTGGGAGATTTCGCAGCGACAGGTGGTGCAGATGGCGGCCGACCGGGGTGCTTTTATCGACCAGTCCCAGTCGCTCAACATTCACATGAAAGACCCGTCGATGGGCAAAATCACCAGCATGCATTTTACTGGTTGGAAGCTGGGGCTCAAAACCCGGCATGTACTACCTGCGTACGCAAGCGGCGGCGGCGCCTATCCAGTTCACGGTAGACCAGCAGGCGCTGAAGGTAGTGGACGGCAAAGTGGGCGGAGAGAAGGTACTGAAGAAGCGAACAGCGCCGGCGGGCTCGAGCTTTTACGTCTCGTCGCTGACGCCGGCCGCTCGGACCAGCCAGGCCAGCACCGGAGGGAGGAGTCAGGCGATTCGGCCGCTGTCAACGGCATGTCGACCCCAACACGACGCCGCCACGGGCCATGGGCACCGAGGCCAACCCTCGGCTCATTGCATCGCCCAGAAAAGTAAGCGCGATAAAAGCGGATGCAGACGAGGGTGGCAGTCCCAAGGTGCTGCCGACGGAGCCGGTCGAGGATGAGGTCGGCGAAGAGCTCGGCGGCAAATGCGCCGATGGCCAGTCGGAGGACAAGGACGAAGACAGTGAGAAGCGCGAGCGCGACATCTACTCGGACGCAATGCTGGCCTGTAAGACGCGACAATGGCATTTAGGAGTTTTTCGCGCGGGTGTACTAACGCAAATTGATGAACAGGCAACATCGAGAACCCGGAGGCGTGCGTCATGTGCAGCGGTTGAGAGACTCCTTCCAAACCATGAGGGGCCCGGCAAAGGACCAATGAGACGGTAGACGAGGAGACCACGATGACTAGGGCGGGCTGGATATGAGACGGCGCTTCCGCGGGTTGGAGGAGGATCCTCGAGTCGGTTGATTGAATGACTGAGGGAGCATCGGTCGTTGGATCATGAGTTTATCTGTTTGACGCATAACGCGTCACTCGGCGCAGTGATTGTTCATTCTCTTGGGCTTTGATGTATTTTTTTTTGTTGGGTCATAATGTGTCGACGGTAGGCTACTGAGGGCTAGCGGTGGCTGACGTGGATGCTGGAAAGACTCGGTTGAGAGCCAAGCTGCGTGGAGGGCGGTTAGGAAGATGATGAATTGACGGGTTCCTGATTGGGGTGGACCGTGGACGCAACGCCGTTGTCTCAACTGCTTGTGGATGGCGAGGTTGATTTTGTGTGTGTATATGTTTGTGTTGTGTGGGAAAAAGGCGGACAGTGCGGCCAAGAGAGAATGCATCTGGCCAACAATTTGACCGCCTTGGCGAAGACAGCGAGTGCTTCGGGCAAGGAAGCGAGACTCGTCGGCACGCGTGCTACGTTGTGAGACACGGCGGGGTGCGAGAGCAACGAGCGGACAAGAGGCATGGGATGAGCACAGTCGTTACACGTGGCCAGCGGGAGTGAGGCGGACAAAGCGAGCAGAGGACGAGGGCGGAGGCGCATGACGAATAGATGGTATAGGAGCCTGCAGACACTTCCTAACGTGGTGCAGAGAAATAGCGGGGACAGGGCACGGCAAAGACGGCCGAGACGGGGAAGCGATACATCAAGATTTGGGGCTGACGGATGGGGAGCCCCCTTAGGGGAAAAAGGGGGGAGATGAAAGACAATGGAGAGAAAGCAAGGGCAGAAGTAAGGCAGAAGACGGATCAGGCGTGTCTCTCGTTGGACAAGGCCGTCGAGGGGGGCTTTGGCAGGCGGTGATCGACAGAGGCCCAGGTTAGAACAGACAAGAAGGGAGATGCAAGTCGAGATGACGTCTCGTCGCGTTGGCTGCTAGCTTGCTGCACGCACGCGCAACAGAATAATCGACTTGATGTCGTTGACTGATATCTGTTTACTATTAATTTTGCTTGTTTTTTTCTTGATTTTTATGCTTTGCGCGGCATGCGGTGCCGCAGAGCAATTGATCGGAGGACCATGGCCGGTGCGGGCCAGGCGGAAAGGGCAAGGGCTTCGCTTGCTGCAAGAGCCAAAGGCCAGGTCCTCGCCTTGGGAGGCTGCCGACGAGGCCCGTACAGGACGACGACGACGGAAATGGGAGGCCGGCGATACGGCCGGAAGAGGGAGTGAGTGAGGCACCTCGGCGGGTGCCAGGGGCTTTACAGTGCTTAAGTATATTTGGCACTGTTCTTCCGTCCAGCTGGACAGGGCCGACGGCGGCTTAGGCTCAGGGTCAGGGGCGGCCATGACGCCGAGCCGGGAGGAGGAGGCGGCGACGTCCAGTCAGCCAGGCCGCCTGGAGCCCGGTATGCCTGGAACGGTTCCCTCGGGCGAATCTTTCGCCCGGCCTTGCCTTGTTTCCTCCAAGACGGCTGACGGGAGCGAAGCCTGGGCCATCCATGGCGGGCTTGGTCTATGACGTCGTCGGCCAGCTCAGTGGCTGTGGCTGTGCGGTTGCCCCACCCGACGTCAAAGGCCGTGGGTCGTCCCGGAAACGGCGTCGCCCTCGTCGGCCGCTGGATGGATCGACGTTTTTTATCCTCCCCCCATGATGCGTAGTCCGGCCAAGAGAAAAAAAGCGCCTGGTCGTGGGCACGAACTACACGGCACTGCTGTCCCACCGTCATGTCGAGGGACCCGGCGACTTGGACGCGGAAAGTCTATCGAGCCCGCTGGGGCATGGGCCTCATCAGCGTCATCGCCGCGCGCCCTGTCTCGGTCTGGCCCGCTTATTTTGTCTGGCCGGCAGCCCAGGCTCTCGATGCCCATAAGCCACGCGCTGCCTCAGTCACGCCGCACAGGCTTCCCCGGTGCATCGCTGGAGAGGTCGGGCGCGAACGAAGAGCTGGGCCAAAAAAGCTTGTCTCTTGCTCAACAGTCAGAGCCTTGGGGCAGGGCGCGCCCAGGTCTCATGTCTTGTGCCTCGCGTACGAAGTACAGGAAGCCCAGTTTCTGAAAAGTCGGCGCCGTGGCCGTGGGCGCTGGTGCTGGTGGCTGAGCCGGCTCACGACGCCACGCTTGACTACGCGACGCTGGCTTTTTGTGCCAAGCAAGGCTCGGCCGGCCACAGGGTCACACACAGCAGCTTTAGGGCGTCGCTCGACCGGCTGGCAGATGCCGACGGATCAGTCCACGGGCTTCCTTCAGCACCATGACCACCGATTTGTCGTCATCCCGCTCATCCTCAGGCACTGCGTCCTTGGCCTTTTCGGATGCAGCCCTAGCTCGGCGCGCTGCATAGTGATTGGGTTCAAGACAGGATTCGAGCGGCTGCCCGCGCCGTCGCCTGAGGAGCGTGGGGTGGAGGGGTAGTATTATATATGGCAGGGGGTGAGACCACAAGACACGCGCACGACGACGCGCAAACAAGCCCAACGCCAGGAGAGACGGCTCAGAGGACAACGCTGGGAGACGCCTCGCCGGACCATTCTGCTGGTAATGGCCGTGGAAATGACCACGCTTATTATATCCGGAGCGTCGTCGCCGCGCTGGGGACGCCGTTTGATTGCCAAACCCTCCTCGCTGCGCGCCCTCCAGCGAGCGCTCGGGTCTGAGCCGGAGACCTGCGCCCCGCCTGCACTGCAGGGAAGCCCCATGCGTTGCACGATGCACAGGTAGCGGCCAGCCAGCCAAGCCACACACCCCCGCCTCCCGCGACCCCGGACCGCTGGGCTGCCCAGTATCGCCTGCGTAGGTACCGGAGACC
This sequence comes from Nilaparvata lugens yeast-like symbiont, assembly GCA_000758425.1. Classification (NCBI taxonomy): domain Eukaryota; kingdom Fungi; phylum Ascomycota; species Nilaparvata lugens yeast-like symbiont. The sequence goes on along the minus strand of KN173791.1, from coordinate 168,442 downwards.
TTGTCCAGCCGGCCGTATGTGAAGCCGTCGCTGGCTGCCATCGAGTCCCGAAATTCGCTCTTCCAAGCGCTTCTCTCGCCAACCCATTGACAAACGAAAGATGGGCGTCGTCGCTGTCGTCATCCCACCGCAGCCGCTCCGACGCTCGCTGTCGCGTCGTCGCCCCGCACGCCGAGCAGCGCACCCGACACCAGCCAATCCACACATGTGCCTGGCATCAGAGGCGTCATTGCCCACGGCACTCTTGGCTTGGCTCCACGCCAGACGCCCAAGAAGCCGCAACAGCCTGTGGCGCGTCCCCTCTCCCACAAGCCGCGACTCCCGCGGCTTACCGTCACAGCTGACTTCATATTCCGGATCATAACTCACAGCTGCCATGGCAGGTGCTGCGCAGCCAGGCCAGGCCCCGGCATGGGTCGCGCCTGCCGTGGCTTCCGTCTCCCTCTTCAGCAAGAGAGGTACCTGTCGTGCCTTGAGCGGACGCGCCACCGGGCAGCTGCCGGTCTGCCTGCCTTGCTCATTGATTAATTTCAATCTCGACGCAAGGCGCGCCTGTGCGACCATGTAACATGGGATCCTGACTCCCGTCTCATCGTCGCTTTCCTCTGTTACTCCTTGTCCGCGCGCCTGCGCCCGCTCGCCCTCTACGACGGACCGCTCGTAGAATGCGCTGTCCCTGTTGCGTCCGCCAGGCCGCCAGGCCGGCAGTCCAAAGTCGTGCCTCTTCCGCTGTAGGTATCCGGTACACGCAACCTCGACTGCCTGGCCAGCGGAGTCGGGACCCGGAAAAAAAAGGCAAGTCCACCCCGTTCTTTCCTCACATCAGATCCACCAAGGCGAGCAGGGAAGGACCAGGACCAACCTAGTCCGACCCTGTCCTTCGCGCTAACCGGTACGTATCTTACCGCAACCAAGCTGTTGCACTGGGCGTCGGCCGGGCAGCTGGCAACCTGATATTGCCCACCTGCCTGGCCTCTCGAGATAAAGCTCCTCGCCTCCTCTTCCCTCCTAAGCATTCGCCTTTTCCCTCCTTTACCCCCCTCTATTATCTTCCCCTCTTTCCCCCTCCCTCGTGGCCTCGTCCACCTGCGTTCCACCTGCCACTGCAATACCGCTCATCCTGCCCGAACCCTCACTCGTGCCCGACCGACTCTACTCGCTCAAGGCACGCGATTCGGCCCAACACGTCGTGAGCCCGAGTTTGCCGCCATCGTCTGGAGCTTGAGTTCGCGTTTCACCGCCTCACCACGCCCCCGAAACACCCTACTCCTCTCCACTTGCGTGCCTCCCCCTCATCGTCCTTCATCTCGTCTTGTCATATCGCTCAACACTGCCCCATGTATCCCCCTAAAATTCCCGTCTACGTGCATCAATGGTTGAAAGTCATGTCAAAGCCATCGGCCCATTTGACCCGGCTGTGTGATTGATTGCCTGCCTGGTTGTGGCTCAGTCGATGTCGGCTGCTCTTTCCCTTACAGAGTAGCGTTCGCCAACTAAAGATTTACCTTTTATCCCGTGTGTACCCCCACTGCTCCACGCAAACCGTCCCCCGCCTCCCATATTGAGTGGCCTGCATCCGAATCCCTCTTCCACACTAACACCACATTGCAGAACACGTCAAGATGAAGTCGACCGTTTTCGCTCTCGGCGCTCTTGCCGGGTTGTCGTCGGCCAGGACCTCCAGCTGTGTGGTGAGTCACCCCCCAGTTGTCCTGGGAGATTGGTTACAAACCTAACTCATGCGCAGCAACGATGTGTCGATAGCATGCACAGCTCTCCTAAGGCCGAGGAGCTTGGATGCGGCGAAAATGACCTGAAGTGTATGTGCGGCAAGATTGAATTCATCTACGGTCTGTGTGACTGCACCAGCCAGGCCTGTGGCCAAAGTGATGTTTCCAGCGTCCTCGAACACGCCAAGACTATATGCCGCGGTAAGTCAAGATCCTTTGTTCTTTCATCTTATCAAACTGACAATACCATGCACAGCTGAAGGTGTCGACATCGCGGTCGGCGGTGGTACCGGCGGCAACGGAGGCTCTGTACGTCGTTAACCTGCTGTTGCGGCTTGGAATAAACGCGCTAACACAGCAGCAGTCTGCCAGCGGTAGTGGCGGCAGCGGGGTATGTCTCAACTGGATTCAGGAAATTCACGTTGCTGACTTGGCTTAGAGCGTGAGCTCGACTGCCAGCAATGGCGGCAGCGGATCTGCGACTGGCGGGGCCTCCAATTCCGCTTCTGCTACCAGCGACAGCAGCGCTTCGGGTTCGAACAGTGCCGCTAGCGCTAGCTCAACTGAAAGCGGCAACGGCAACGGCAGCTCTAGCAGCTCTGGGGGAGACAATGCCAGCAGCACTGGCGGCTCACAAAGCTCCGCGAGCGGCAATGGGGGCTCCAGCAGCTCTGGCGGCAACGGAGGAGCCAGAAGCACCTCTGACGGTGGCAACGGCGGCGCCAGCATCTCATCCAGCTCTGGCTTTGCTGTAAGGCTTCGTCTCCCTTGTTGCAGCGCACAGACGCTACCTCCGCAAACCAGATCTGTACTGACTTGGGTGACTTAGGGTCCTCAGGTCACGGCCGCTCCCGCCGCCGGAATGCTTGCCGCCGCTGGCCTTGCTGCTCTCCTGATTTAAGCGGCTTTTGGGCCACAACTTTCGAGATTCGGTTGCACATGTTTTTGACAAATAATACCCGTCATAATTGTCCTTTCTCAAGACACTGTCTCGATGAAGCTACATGTGCGCTAAATGCGTCATCAATCTTTGTGGAAATGGTAGGTATGAGTTGGAGTGAGAAATTCGGGATTGATAAGATTTGCGGAGGTTATAATGCGGTACGGTGCTCTGCTGATTACCCAAAACTGGTGGTGGTGAAACGAAATGATGAGAGAGGACTACCAAGGCGATGAGGCTGAATGATTGGTGACGAAAATGAGCTGTGCGACGGGAGGTTAGAAACTTCACCAGGTTGAAGCAGCATCATCGAAGACGCAAGCGGCGCGATGTTGTGAAACGGTTGGACTCGGCGAGAGCACCAATTTCTTATAGTGATACCCTCTGGAACTCTGGCGCGATCACGTGTGCGAGGAAGGGGATTGATTTAACTTCTCGCGCTCACTGAAAAATGCTTGTTATTCATAGTAATATTAATAGTAGCCACGACGATTTTATGCCGCCGCGATAGTGAAGGGCGCCGAGGGCCAGCAAAGTACGTCTGATCGCTGCGCTGCTGTGTGTGTGGCTGCTGTCGGTTCATGCCCGCTTCTGCTCCTCCGTCCTCTTTCGTTCCTCGGACGCTCATGTGCGTACGCATACACGACGTGGCTGCTCGCATGCAACTCTAGAACTTCACCAAACGCTCAGCGATCGTCTCAAAGCATACGTCATCAGCTTGTCCTTGTTGTGTCGCTCTATCGCTCATGTAATAATCATGTCAAAAAAAGAAAAAAAGGTCCTATCCTCCTCAGCTCATTTGCTGGGCCCCATCAACCGTCCTCGGCTCGGCCTAAGGCGCGTAACAAGTCGCTCAGCGTTGCCCGAAAAAAGAAAAAAGAAAAGGAGAAGAAAAAGAAAAAGCAACGGTACAAGCGACCTGGCATCGGTTGAAAACCATCTTCACGACGCCCACATCTGACGATACCAAGCCAGTCGGTTTTCATCCTGTGCTGGCCTCTGCCCAAAGCACGTGTCCCAGCAGTCGTGCAAGCACACCGACAACAGTTGACGGCCCATGGACCAACAGTAGCAGGCCGTCTCGATGTTCCTGTTCCCCGTATCACTCGTCCACTCTGTGTTGGGGATATCCGAGTTCCGCGGAGTCATGGCCGGCACCTCGGCGTGCAGATAGGTTGGCGGATACGCATGAGCAATAGCCGCCTCCGCAAACTGCGCGGCTTGCAGCCCCGGTCGCGTCGTCCGAGCTGCGCCTGCCGTCTGCCCACCAGCCCCGTCGTTGTCGCTCCTCATTGCTGGAGATTGCTTGTCCTGGTCAACGACGCCACCTCTTCGCCTCTCCGCATACTCGTCGGTAGCTTCTGGCAGGGTATAGAGCCGCACGGGCGCGAAATATGGTATTTGCCGTCCTCGGCGATTATCCCTCCCCGTCGTCGTCCGCTGCCTCTGTTCTTGCTCTTGCCGCTGTCCCTCTGCTCCGCCCAGCTCTCCTCCATCGTCTGTCCGCCTGCCAACGTCTTGCTCATCGACAGTGGCTGAGGCCATAGCCTCGCTCGGCGTATTTGCTTCTCCTGCCCTTGCTCCTGAACTGATCCCTAAAATACTTTCTGATGACACGTCCGTCTTGGGGGTGTCCGGGCCAGGCAGGCCTTGACCAGGCTGCAAAATATCCGGCACTGCCGCACTTGGCTCATCGGCCATCTTCTATGATACGCTCAAGGATGCTTGTGCCTCGTTCGGCTTGCTTTCCGACCTTTCAGAGTCGTCGCCATCGTCGCCGCCGCTACCATCGCTGCCTATGCCCTGCCTAAGTGCGGCAGCTTCGCCCACCTCCATCTTGTGTAGCTGTTCCAGCTTCTGTTGCTGGTTCAGAGCCTGCCGTCCATCGACGACATCGAACTCGCCGTCTTCTTCGTCTTCGTCTTCGTAGCTGTCGCCACCCACACTAGTGGGTAGCGCGTCAGCATCGGCTTGTCGCCCCATCGCTTCGAACTCGACAACTGCTTTTGGGCTCGAGGGCCGTGACCGGGCCGGCATCAGATTGGAAGCCAACGGCTTTATCGTGGGATCGAAAATGGCCGGCAGCCCTATCTCCTTGGCCACCTGTCGGGCCTCGTCGTCGGCCGAGTTTTGCGGTTCGTGGTCATAAGAACAGCTCGTCTCGCTGTCCGCCTCGTGCACGCCGTGCGTGGCCGCCAGCATGCCGTGATAGGTCTGGCGCGTCGCATCTTTGGCCCGTTTCACCTTCTTTTTTATCCGTTTTTCCGTCGGTCGGACTATGACGACGGGAACCGGCGAATACTGCAGACAGTACTTGGAAAATGAACTGCGCGCGTTCATCAGGCCCTGAATGCCGCCGAGGGGCCTACCCTTGGTGCCGACGACGAGCATTGCAGGCTGGTACATGGAGATCTAGCCAGAGAAGTCATCGTGAGTCTCGTGTTTTTCCTGAAAAGATGCATGGGCCGTCATGGACAAGGGGGGATGGGGGGAGAGAAAGCAACGTACCATTTGCTGGAACGTAGCGTGCAGCTTGCCGACGGCATATTCGAGTGTCAAGCTGATGGCGCGATTGACTCCATTTTTGGCAACAATGCCTTTGACGATCTCCTGTGCGTCTTCAAGGTACTTTTTCTCCCAGTAGCGTGCGTCTTTGTCGATGACGCGGACACAAACGACCTCGTCACCATCGTCGACGAGCTCGTCCAAGAGCCACTGAATGGCGTAGTCCGAGTACGAATTGTCGTCTATTCCGATCATAAATGTGCGTGATCGTCGGCGTGGTGAGTAGCCCTTGTGCCTGACGGCGAGCGTCAAGACGCTGTTCTTGGGGGTGATGCCGCTGTGTCTCACTTGGTCGAAGCTCACGTGCGTCTCAAATCTGTCATGGGGGGCGTCGGTTAGATTGGCCATCTTGATCACGGCAGCAAGACGAGGCAGGATCGGAAGTGGCTGGAAGTCTGCCAAAAGAAAGGGAATTTATAACGGCCGATAGGGTGTAGGATCAAAGATCAGGAAGGGGAGGGCGGCGGCGCGGGGCGCAAAGCATGTGGGAAGGAAGAGGGGTTTGAATCGCGATTTGCGCCAGCGTGTTGCGACGGCACAGCCCCAGCGAGCGTAGAGGAAAAGGAGCAAGGGCCAGCGCATCGAGTCATCATCCATCCCTTGAGCCGCCTTGGGCGGGGCGACGCAAAGCCGGGCCCGGACGCTTTGGAATTCCAAGTGCCTTTTCCACTGAGCAGCACCTCAAAACCAGCGCACGGCCCGCGGCCAGGCTCTTAATCCCAAATCAGGGCGCCGGCCACTCCGACCTAGCGAACCGGCGCCAGAACCGGCTCGGCCTGCTCTCCAACCACGCCCGCCGGGATAAACGCTGACAAAAACAGGAACGAGGGGCCAGAATGGCTAGCTGAACCGGCGGCCGGAACGGGTATGCCGAAATTGGTGGGTGGGCACCAGCCAATATAATCATGAAAAGGGCGCGCACTCGCGGCAGCTTTCGACATTGTCCCTCATCCATCTCGCGCATCTGGGCCTCCCGCTTGGAGCAGGCTTCAATTTTGCCACGTAACCTAACAGCACGGTAGACGGAGACAGCATCGAATTCTCGTACGAGAGGGCGCAAAAACGATCGAGATTATGGGAGCCTACCGGTCATGGCATGGGGAGCTGGCGCGGATGCGTGCGCTGTCTGTCCGCCTCATTCGACCTTGAGGAAGAGAAGGATCCAGCTGGCGGAAGCCGACGCGCAACCTGGATGACGCCGTGCCCGCGGCGGCGCGCGAGCTGCCCTGGTCAGTTGGCTCGAGGGGGGCGACTTGTCATGCGTCGTGGGAAAGGGGAAATCCACGGTGCCAACACTGCTAATGGTCGTAGCAGGCCCGTAATCTTCCAGACTTTTAGATGTCGTTGAGGATGACGAAAAATATTCGTGGCTGACCTCGGGCTGCTTCGAGGGCGGCGCGGACGACATCGGCGAAACGTCTTCATCGGTGCCCCTGAGCCGTTGGGACTCGTCCATGGCGACTTGGTCCGGTGTTGGCGCGCGCGCGCGCGCTGACGTTGGCTACTCGCTCGCAGAACGCTGGCGGCAGGGTGGACGCCCCCGTCACATCAGCTTGCGTCGCGGGTGCTCTTACCCGCCGCAACGTCATCGAGAATCCCTTTCTAGGCTATTCACGGCTTCTGTACCCCGTTCTGCGCCACACGGCCGTCTTACCAGTGTGCAAGAAGAGGGGGTTGGGACGACGGAGCTGCCAAAGGCACAAGAGAGGGCAGGAAATGAAAGGCGAGGTGGACGGGAGAGCTGACAAGAAAAAAGCTTGGCGACAAGTCGGCTTCCCGCCGTTACTAAAGTCTGGCCTCGATCGTCGACGGAAGCAAGCTGCGGAGCTGCCGTGGTGATTGCCTGCCTATGAGGGCAGCTCGGGCTAGTATCGGTCTCACGTTGATGTTGACGACGAGACAAGCTGATCTCTTTGTGTCACCCGGTCGGCAGAAAGATGCCGGCTGGCGCAGGACAGGGCACGCCACAGGTTGAGAGGGTGGGAACGCGCGGAGGCTCAGAGACAAGGGCAAGCTGGTGCCAGGTTGGTCGTCCGTGCTGCGTATGCCTGTCTTTTGCGCGCCTGCGGAGGCGCGAGCCGCCTTGGATTAGGGCGACGACGGCGATGACCCGAGGTCACAGCCGGCGTTTGGTTCCGGAGCTTTGCGAAACGTGGATGCGTAAGTAAATTGCAAGGGCTCGAAAAAGGGAGGGTGAAGACGCGGTGACGGCGAGAACGAGGCGATATTGTGGATGCTGCTGCCATGACTGCTGTTGCATCTGGCGAGGCGGCAGAGCATGGGACGAGGAGAAAGATGAAAGCAAGATGGCTGATGAAGGGGCAGACGAGAAGGAATGGCGATGAAAAGGACAGGAGCGATAAGAAGAGGTGCAAGATCTAGCACGCCTCGATGATACTTGCCTGGGCAAAGTAAAGAGCATGGAAGAGAAGGAAGAAGGAATCTCATGAGAAGGAAAGTGCACGCGAAAAGTCTACTTCGTCCGTACCCTTCCAGCTCGTGATAGAGGACCAGGGCTGGAAAGCAAGGCGCCGCTGCGAAGAAGCGCGGCAGAGGCTCGGGCAATAAGTGCCAGATGCGCCGCCGCTGCTGTTGGTCTTGTTACTGCTCCCTCTCGTTTTCTTTTGGCGTGCTTTTTCGACCTGGCTTGGCCTGGTCTTTCCTTTTTTTTTGGTTCGAGGGAAATTGGTTAGAAATCCCCCTCCTCTCTCTCTCCTCTCTCGTTTACACAAACACAATGATGACAACAGACGGATGGTCAAAGGTGAGAAAGAAGGTTCCTGCAAATCATCCAGTGAGGAAAATGCATAATCAGTACTCTTTTCGGGTTCAGGCGAGGCAAAGGGGGTATACAGTACTGTCATTGGTCGTCGCTCCGGTGCTGCAGCTGTAGAGCCTCGCAACCGAGCGCCGGCGGCGATCGCGGGATGGCATATATAGAACCTGGGCAGTGAATGGACAAGAGGGAACTCGAGGAAAAGCATTACCCTTGCACATTACATATACCTACGTATATGTCTTGTACAATCCCTTCATGAATTTACCTATACGTGCCTAGGTGCGCATTTAGGCAATATCATAGTCCTATCTAGACGAACTCGGTATTATCACCGGCAATACCGTGGACATGCATAAGTGACCCGAACCGAAAAAAATAAAAAAAAACAAGAACCCGCTGTGATTCGGCAGATGTTCTGATGTGCCCGGTCAAGCGGGACATGTGACCTCGCCTCTCTCAGCCTCTCACTTCTATCCTACTCACCTCATATGAATGCCGATGGCCAGACAAATAAAACTGAAGGGAGTCAGGGAGAAACAAAGAGCGTTGCCGTCAATGCTGCCCACCCTGTCACCAGCGGCATCCATTGTCAGTTTTTCGTCGACAGGTTGCTGGAACTTGACTTGGAGCCATCCGAGCCTCTACAAGAAAATAGAGAGAGCACCAAGTCGGAGTGTAGCGACGAGGCTGGAAGCGCACGCCAAGCAGAGGTAGACAACCCCCATTCCAAAAACAGGTCGGCTGTACGCAGCCAAGAGGTGAAGAGGCACGAAACATTGGCAGAGGGCAAGGCCGCCATGGCTCATTTAGCTTAGCCCCGAGACTATTCAGGCTCTAACGCGTGCTTGATCCCTACACCCCGCTTCCTTTCCATCCGGCACGAGCGCCAAGCCGAGCATACGTTGTAGATGCAGACCCAAGGGCGAGGGCAATCGGTGTGTACGGATTCATGCAGCGAACCGACAAAGAAGCATGCTAGCCGGACAGCGCCATCGCCACCACCGCTAGGCCGCGGGAAAGCCTCACCCGTCGCATAAGACGCTCAAGAATTGGTCACTGGAATACTGGCAGAGTCCGAATCCGACGGTAATGCGAGTTAATGAAGAAAATATCCGATATGAAGAAGCAAGAAGCCGCCCCTGGCCCATATGCTTACCTGTGCACTCCGTACATCTTCCAACGACCTGGTCACCACTTTTTGTCGCGCCCCTGCTTCGCCCTTCTTGGTTTTCGCCTCTAGTAAGACGCATGCACGTGTTGCTTGATCCACATCGGGTCTAGCGGACGAGGCCGATCCTTTCCTCCGCATCATTTTGCCTCAGCCCCAAATTTGACCACGTGTTTGATGCCCGAACCTCCCCGCTCAGCCTCTTCCGTCCATCTTCGATCTTCGCCAGCCTTGGTCTATTTCTCTGCTATTTATGTTTCATACTCGTTGTCAGTCCAGTCTGCACACCGAAATAAAGACTTGCTCCACGCTTGTAGCATCCGAAAATAAGGGAGACATTCGATCACCCCTGCATGCATGACTCATCCGATACCAAGAGGTAGCGCCTCAAGTCCCGTGGGGCGAGGCCGCGCTCGCATGCAATGCAGGTGGTACCGACGCAGGCAATGTGTCAGGCCTACGAATCCCGTTTACTCGGTGTCACAGCGCAAGAATCCTAGGCGTAACGGGCCTTCTCATTGGGCCTCTTATCACTTGACATCTGCCCTGTACCGCCGCGCCTGGCGCGATACTTACTGGCGATGGCTTCACCATAACCACACCATTTCCCCCAATCTTCCCATCTCGACAACTTTCGCAGTAGCGGCTGTCCGGCCCTCCGTCCTGCGCTTCAGCTAGATCCACTACCACTCCGCGACCGGGTAGACATTGACTCCACTGTTTCTGTTCAGGCGGGTCGATTATAAATCGTACCACGTCGATGTGATGTGAATGCTATCCTGCGTACCACGTTTGGACATGTTAATACCGGCTGGCGGCGGCGCTAAGCCGAGTCGGCGGGCGAGCAGCCATGCGGGGCGGGCTCTATTACCCTATAACCACGAACTCACGAGAAATGGGGTAGGAGAGGGGTTGTAGGGAAGCGTCAGGCTGAGCTTTTTTGTCATGAAACCCAAGTCTGTCCCCCGTTTACTTGCTCGCTGGAGCAGTCGTCGGTTGGTCGTCCGCTCGTGTGGCCATATAATGGTATGTGAAGGCAGTCCAGTGACGGGATGCAGGCACGTGCAGACAACGCACGCCCGCTTCACCATGTAAGGAAGGCTGGCCACGATCCAAATTCCATGCCGTCATGCCTGCTCACCTCATGGTTAAAATCCTTGAGTCCGTTTATTGATGTGCTCTGCTTCAATTTCTTGTCCGGCATCGGAGGGGACGAGACGAGAGAAGACGGCGTGACGCTGCAAAGCACATTTGAACAGTCGATAGGGCGACGACCTAATAACAGGAGGGGAAAGGGGAAGGGTATGAGAGGATAGGGCGTACCTTCACGATCGACTAGATCAGTAGGGAGAACAAGTATGAGGGCATTCACCTGGAAAGACAGGGATGAGTGTCTATATAGACAGCAGCCATCCCAAACAGTAAGAAATAGGAGCTCAGAATGAGAGAACAGTGTATACCAATCCCCAGTATCAGACTTGTTAATGTAGATTTTTTCGAAAAAATATTAAGTCTTTTAATCACGGTTGTTCATAAACAGCCTCTGACTTTGAATCATCACGGCAGGAGGAAAAAGGTCAAAGGAGCGTAAGGAAAATTTGGAGTTGCGAGAAAAGAAAGAGACATACCTTGCAGCGAAGACCAGATGCGTTTTGTCATATGAACATGGCTGACGGGCACAACATCAGCATTGAAAAACCCGTATTTGTCTAGGTTGCAGCTGTGTAATATTGCAGCATTTCTCACCGTCGCCACGGTGGAAGTATCGTTGACCCAGTTGCACCTATATCCCCCGTTTCAGGGTGGGTGCATGATATATACATCAATGTCGAAGGGCCTGAGTGTAATTTGTCGATGCGCAGATTTCAAAGGCTACCATCGACCGTCACTTGAACTGGGTTAATGTCAATTCCGTATTTCTCCTTGAGCCGATTTCTCCTCCGCTCCTCAAAGCCCGGAGGCTTGATGGCTGTTTCGTTTGTCAGTATCAGTGCGCTTCCGCTCCAGATTCAGTGTTCGGGGCCCGCTGAATTCGCTTACATCCCCCCTCCCCGATCTCGGCAATCGTTTGCTCGACAGGTACCCGGGTCTTCCGCCGTAATATCTCCTTGCGCTCGAATTCGTCGTCCTCCTTCTTGAAGCTGTCGATGCGGCCGCCTAGGAAGTGCAGAGAACCCTGCAAGAGGGCAATGCCACTGCCGAGGCCTATAACGACAGGCATCCGCCTGGCTGTTAAGGATGTCAAATGTCAGTTATGAGCTGCCACAATTGGTTTTCAAGAAAAAAATGAAGAAAAGGGAGAAAGGATAGAACGGCGAACAAGTCGGGACGCCGCGTTAGAGGGACGTTTGATTCGGCGGATACGTACAAGGCAGGCCAAGAACGACGCCACACATGAAGCCGCCAAATGCCGCGGCCCAATAGTCATCCTTCTCACGTAAATTCATCATGGTCCGGGAAAAAAAGCCGTAGGCTGACGGACCGGCAGCTGAAACGCAAAGAGTGTCATAGCCCGAGGCCCAAATGCCGCAATCAGCCAGAGCACCACAAACGTTCATTACGGACCAGAGTATGGTACAAGAAGGCTCCCGCTCCATGGGATTTAAAAAAAATCAGTGGTAGACAAGGTCCCATACCACAGAGGCCGATGACGATGCCGTGGCGGGTGAAGACACCCATGAAGCCACTGCCCGGAGTCCTAGCGTTACGGACGGCAGCGAGGAAGAGACCACTGACGGTGCCGCCAATGACCAACTTTGCCGTCACATCGAGCGTATCCTGCACCTGGTAGGGCTCATCGGACTCTTTGGAGGTGGCCATTGAGCTGGTAACAGAAAGACCGCGGTGCAAAAGGCGGAGGCGAGAACCAAGGTGATGGACATTGGTTGTCAAGCTGGAGATTTTAAAAATTGACCAGCTACGTTGATTATATAGTATTATCACGTGATAAAAGCCTCAATTGGAACGGAAGTATTGGCCTGAGGTGGTGTGGGGCCATACCCGAGCTTCCCAACTGGAAATTGAGCATCTTTATCTTTCATCGATTCAGCTATTCCGATAATAAGCAGGGCTAGTATCATATGTGGCAACCAAGTCTTCCAATGTCAGTTTTTTCCTCACCCGCCGTCTCAGGTTGACGCGTAGCGTAGGATTTATCTCGCGGACACGTTGAAGCGGATGTAGCCTCGTCATAAGAAAGCTTGCGGCGGGTGAGAGGAAAAGAGCAAACACGCCAGAGCGCATGAAGTAAACCGAAGAAAGGAACAAGAGTTGGAGCTTCTCGCCATGACTTCAAGCGGAGTAGGCAACGGAGGGGCTGCAAACGTCCACAACTCAGAGACGCAGCCATATGCAGTCAAGACGGAAGCATCAAGAGCTCAATTTCCCGAGTCCCCGTTGCTGGGCAAGGTCACCAACGGTTCTCAGTCGTCATTGTCAACTACACAGCATCAGACGAATACTGTAACGACAGCCGCCGCGCCCATTGAGCAGCCTCCGTCCTTGTCCAAGAACTCCCTAAAGCGTCTTCGCCGCCAACAAGAATGGGAGGAGGGCCGCGAAGACCGGCGTAAACGCCGTCGCGAGAAGCGCGTCGACAGAAGCAACCGAAAGCGTGAAGAACGCGCCGAGCTCGTTGCCCGAGGTGTTGATCCAGCCGAGTTTCGAAGGAAGCAACAGTCGGAGCTGCAGGGGCGCGGCGGGCTAGTGCCGGTGGCCTTGGTCGTCGACTGCGACTTCGAGGCGTTTATGAACGACAAAGAGCGCGTCTCGCTCGCCGGCCAAGTTACCCGCTGCTACTCGGAGAACCGGAAGGCTCGGTACAAGACCCATTTGTGCGTTGCGAGCTGGCGCGGCAAGCTGCGCGATCGCTTCTGCAATATCCTTGGCAACCAGCACAAACACTGGAAGGGCGTCAGCTTCGTCGAGGGCGACTTCTTGGCTTGCGCCAACGAGGTGCGCAACCGCGTGGTCGACCGTGGTGAAATATCGAGCGACATCATCCCGACGTCACTGCGGCGTGGCGAAGTAGGCGCTGCCCCGGCGTGGATCAAGGACGAAAAAGAGGCATTCCCCCTGCTGGGCCCGGAGCCCGCGCTCGACGAGGTCCATCGCGACGTGATCTACCTGACATCAGAGTCCCCGTACACGCTGCAGCGCCTTGAGCCGCACGTCATCTACGTCGTCGGTGGGCTCGTCGACAAGAACCGTGAGAAGGGCCTCTGCTACCGTCGGGCGCGCGAACGAGGCATTTGGACGGCACGACTGCCCATCGACCAGTTTATGGTGATGCAAAGCCGCCGAGTCCTGGCTACCAATCATGTCGTCGAGATTATGCTTCGCTGGCTCGAGTATGAGGACTGGGGGCAAGCCTTTATGGCAGTCATTCCCAAGCGCAAGGGGGGCAAACTCATCGGCGACGAGACCGAGGCTGAGATCGATGCTGAAGTAGACGCCGTAGACGTCGCTTCTAACGATCAGAGGCCGGCGATGGCGGTGTCAAAAACTGCAACTGCGGCGGTTACTACGACGATTTATGAGGCAGACGGCGAGGCATCCAGGGTTCAGGCACAGGAAGGGGAGCGTTTAGAGAAATGACAGTAAGTCTGCCTTGCACCAGTCTACCTGCGCCGGTCACCATACTCCTTATACCATTGCCCAGAACTCCCATGGCTCGGATCCAATATTGTGAGGTCCCCCAAAAAGAATAGAAAAGGCTTGCCAGCTCGTAAGCAAACATCCTGACCAGATGATGGAAACGGAGACGAAGAGCAAGGTGGACGAAGGGGCCTGTCCATGGCTCCAAGGTACCTCAAAACTCAATCGATTCCTCTTCCCGCTCTCTCTTGGCACGCACGGCCCGCTCTTCCTTGATCATGGCGATCACAAAAGACCGGAAATAATCTACATAAGGCTTCAGGCTCGTCTTCTCCCAGTCAGGCGTGTTCTTTTGCAGCATGCTGCGGTCGACAAGGCAGTCACTGCCGTCGTCGCCGCCTTTCCAGGCATCTATCTCGGCAAGCAGGGCCTGAACTGTGGGTACGGCAAGGGGGTCGAAGGTGTCGAGAGTGCATGGGTCGATGGGCACGCACACGCGACCAGTAGCCGGGTGGACGACGAAAGGGCTTTTCAGTAAGTGGTTGAGCTTCTTGCTGACCTCGATGTCGAGACGTGGGTACGTATACTCGAGCACAATGTCCTGCTTGGCCTCGAGCAGGGCGCGCGCGTTGAGGTGTTTGCTGGCGCCTGTCTTGGCCATGGCATCGATGTCGGCCCACTTGGAGGCCGAAGCACGCCCAGGCGCCGCATCCCATTTACGCCGCAGCGATTCATTGAAGTTGCGATCCGGCAGCAGTTGCAACAGCTTCTCGGCCTGTTCGTTGGAAGCCCAGGGATCCTGAACCTGGAGGACGTCATGCAGGAAATGGGTCTTGAGAATGTCGAGACTGCGCCTACTCAGACATCTCCAGTCAGCATGACCAATGGTCGTGCGTTGTGCCGCTTGAAAACGAGGCTGATGGAGCGGGAGGCAGAGAGCGGGATGACAGACGAGAGATGGGGATGTAGCGGCCTGCGCACATTGATTTTTTTGCCGCTCTGCGCACCACCCCGGACGACCTCAAGGTACCCGGAAATGGCCCGTCTTTTGTGGTCGTCGAAGCCACGGGCCTTTCTGTCGCATATCCAAGCGTGAGCGCCGCGGCGACCCGAGTAGACCCAAAGTATGTGGCAGAAGCCAAAGTCGTCACGCAGGGCGGCGTCGACAACCTTGATAGCGATGGTGATGAAGGTCCAGCACTTGGTGCAGATGCTGGCCTTGTCGCAGCATGTACGCACGTCGTCGTAGTCCGTGAGATCGATATCGAAGCAGAGCTCTTTTGCGAGAGGTCGGAAAGATGACACGTTGCGCAGCGACTTGCGATCACGCGGGTTAGTGTTGTACACGGGGCCGATTTCGAATCGCGCGGGCATTAAGCGGAGCACATCCTTCCGGAGACTGGGACGAGGGGCAGGGCGAGGACGATGCGGAAGCAGAAGACGAGTCAGCTCCTTTCACACGGCGACAGCACACATTTAACGACAGCTGGGTGAGCAAAAGGCGTACAGATCGGCTGTGGCGAAAGCCTGGTATCTTAGGTAGGCGTCGTTTTGTAGCGTGAAGGCAAACTCTCGATGTTTGAAGTCTTCGGCCGGCGTCGGGCTGTGATTCAGCCATTGGAAGAGCTGGCGCCAGGGAAACAGGCGCTGGTAGAAGCTGCGCAAGACTTCCGGATCGGAGGCTTTAAGCGCCAGAAGGTTACTATGCGAACGGTCCGGTATGCGTCAGTGGAGGGACACAGAGGCTGGGGAAGCGTGAACATGCTGTTTCGCCTGAGTAGCGGCCGACTCGGCCCAACGAGCAGACGACGTACGTGGGCGACACAGGTTGGGGGGACGATGAGATTAGAGCCTCGCTCTTTGACGGGGAAGAACTAGGGAAATCGTCGTCGATGTCTTCATCATCGTCGAACAAGGTGTCCAGCTCGACCTTGGCAGGCGACAGCATGGAGGCTGCCGCATCATGCGGCGTCACGGGCGCGCTGCAGGAGTCCATGTCAATTTCGGCGTCCATGGTACGCGCTACTTTTCCGGCGGGAGCTTCGGCTTTTATGGCTGTAATGATAAAATGTGGCATCTTCGGAGACGGCGCGCGGGAAGGGGGCGATGTTGCACCGTGGTGGGATGCGATATTGATGCGCACGAATGAAGTCGCCGATGAGATGGCGGAAGCGCAACGGGACGAGAGACGCGACGGCGACGCGACGATGTGAGGCTAACGCGATTGGTACTTCCAAAGAGAAAGATACATTGATTTTCGGATATTCTTTTCAGCGCAACCAGTATGTATCTCTGTTTTTCTCCTGTTAGCTAGGTAAATGTCTCTGAGCGGAGGCATTTTGTGGCCTAGCTTGGTCAGCCAAGGTGGCTTCACGGGAGGTGCCAATTTTAGGTGTACGAAGTGCTCCGTACTTCGTAGCGTCAATCTTTGAAGGCAAAAAATCCACGATCTTCTCGTACACACTACGGTTTAGAAAAGGTTCGTTGACCGGTAAATTCTGGGCATGTGCTTCGTAGAGAAGTGGATTTACAGAAGAAACATTGAAAGTTGGTAGCTTTTTGATCTTGATGGGGCGCATGCGTCTCCACCGCTAGTCTTTCATCTACAATTATATTGTCGAATCAGCAAATGCGCCATCTTCGAAGGCCTTACAGTCAACCTCGCCGACCCTGATACCATCACAGTCGCCACCACAGCCCGTTCGGAATCTTAACTACGTGGTCGAGATGCCATCAAATTCTACGTCGAAAACGATGTCTAGTGGCTGCAAGGTACGATCATGATATACTGAGCGCGTCGCGGCGAGACTGAGATTGAGCTATGTTCCGCACTGCCGGCGGTTTCGAAGGGCATCTGATGCGAGATAGCTTCACTACCTTAAGTCGCATGAGGTGCGGGGATCCGATGCAAATATTGTCTAGTGGCGGCCTATGATTGGTCTGCCTTCCCTTATCTTTGTCAGCCGCGGTCGGATCTCGGGCGTGTGTGGTGCGCCTAGCGTGCTAGGTGTAAGTTCTCTGCTCCTGGCATAGACCTTCATAGACATTAATCCTTGCATGCAACTAGTCACCTAAAGTATATGACTTTGTTTTATTAATTAATCAGCGCTGATCTGAAGTAGCTACGCTCCTTTTCCCGGCCAGCAACGCTTTTCCTGTTCATCGAACCCCTCATGCTCGGATACTTAGCCCGGGGGACGGCTTAAGGCTTATTAGGCCTCCCCAGCCCTCCCCCCTCAGTAACTACTCTCATTTCCGGGCCTGCTAGTGAATCAGGCTGACCGATTGACTGGACACCGGTCGTCCCGCATACTTCATAACCGCAGGCTACGTGATGAGTATGTACAGCTGATGGTCGGCCTGAGTTACCTCGGGGCTTGTCTCCCGTTGCAGCTCGTAAACTTAGGAGACCTTTCCAAGGTAATGCCGTGAAGTATATATACTGGTCAGCCGCAAATTGGCCTAGTACTGTTGCCCTCGCACATCTAGGGCTGCGCGGGTCTAGCTGACCTGGAGATGAGTCGTCGTCGACGTGATTGATTGCTTTTGCCCGCGCTTCTGAGTTCGTCACACTACGTGGCTGGCTGCAAACCGCATCCGGCCTTGCTGCGGACCCTTGACGATGCCATGACAAATTCAAACGGGTTACAATACTTGGAAAATTTTCCAGCCGCAACCCTATGCAAGCTGGGCATTTTCTTGCAAGGGACGCCAACTCATTAGGAAATGTGCCATTTTTAATTAAGTAGTTACTATATCGAGATGATGCCCTCATGCACCGTCGAATTTCCTTTCTTGCTAGACTTGTCACGGCGTCGTCTCGCAGTAGGCTAAGAGTCCGGCGAGGCTCGAGGCAGCCTATTGTTGTTGGCTGTGTTATCGTATTGTGTGGTGCTTCGTTTGGATCTCAAAGCGATGTCATCGAGAGTCGTCAAATTCGCGTACAAGTTGGTTCGGTTCGATTGATTTCTTCCCGCTTTCTTTGTGCAGAAATTAGTTTAAATAACCATGCGGCCAGTTAGTTAGGTCACCCCTCATGAGGGTGAAGTGTCAATGGATTTGAGACTGCATACTCATCCATCGCGCCCCGTATGGAGGGCCCACGTGCTTCCCGATTAGTTATCGCCAGGTGGGATAGGGTAGCCAGGACCAATCAGTCAACTTGGGCATGATTGGACTGGCTTGCATTGATCGTTCAGTTTAGGCCCCTCGTCAGCTTCACGACTCTCTTTTCTCTCGCCTCTTCATCGGCCCGTGTCCTCGTCCGCGACTCCCAGGTAATAACTCATTTATGCACACACAAACACACACACTTCTCTACTCTCTGCCGTGTTCTCTCCTCTGCTGCCTTGCTGGCCCCCCGACGCTCTCGTGTGTGCGCGCTCCAGAGCAATCACGATTCGTCACCGAGGTTGTAACCGTAACCCGAGGCAGGCGAGATTATGCCGTAAACAGACAGGCTGAGCGAGTAGACTTTCCTGGCTTGCTGCTACCAATGATGACGCGGCCGCCGCCGTATTCGCGCCGTTGATGTGGCAGGCATTGGGGCACCGTCTGTGAATACGGGGTCTCGTGCGAGGCAACGCACACGGGAACGGGGTCTACCAAGTGCCATCTAACCACGAGTCGTCGAATCTTCCTGTGCACGTCTCGCCTTTGACCTTAGCCAAAGATTAGCCTCCCACGCGCACCCTCAGTCTCCTTTTATCTCTCCCCTGGAACCTTTTTTCGTCATAATTTACTATCTGCGTCCGCGTCCCCTCACAGACCTGGCCTTTGTATATTTTTTTTCCTCGAGAAGGCGCCATCTTGACTGTACCAAGAGATGGCTGGGATACGTCGGCACGCGCCCGCACTCGGCCAACGAACTTCTCACATCATACGTTATTCCCCTCGGTCCCCTCGGTCCCCTAACGCATCGTCTGAGAAAGCCCCCCCTTACCTGCATATCTCTCACGAGCGTCGCTCCATCCTAACTCTTCCCTGACACCCCCACCACCATCCTGCTGAGTGCCTGCTTGGCCTTGCCGGCCTGCTTGTGCTCGCTCGCCTAGCCCACACGACTTGTTAGCACTATACGAATACCTCCAGACAATACCTCCTCATACCTGGTTGCCTCCGGCCCTCTTCCTTTCTCAGTCCGGGGACCAAAAACTTCTTATTTCAACCGCCTTCCCCTCCCTGCTTCCCGGCTCGTCTCCCAGCCTGCCTGTTTCCCCCTCCCCCGCTTCGCGCCCTCTTTTCCTCTCTTTCCACTATCATCAGCATTCACCTCGACACCCGTGTCTCGCTCAAGCAGAGATCGATTGGACCCAGGCACCGTCCTGACTCTCGTACTCTCGTCTCCTGCATCTAGCAGACTCTGGCGATACGTACCGACCCGTAAGTTGCCCGTCCAAAACCCCCCCTCGCGAGCCGTAGCCCTGGCCCGTCAGAGCTCGGTCCAACTGCCGCCCGCTACCGCCTTCGTGAACACCCACGCCTCTCTGCGGCGCTGCTCCGGCTCGCTGCAGCTGCCAAAGTGGAGCCCTTAGCCTTACCCGCCGCCCAAAGCTGCTGGGGGTCGCGCGCTTCAGCTTCGCGCACCAAAATCTTGCCAGAAACACGCCCGTCGCCTCGACCAACCCCCCCTTCCCTTCTCCCCTCCTCTTTCTCCCACCCCTCTCCCTCCTCCCAACCTCCTAGGCCTTCGCCTTCCACCCGCGGCAAATGGATGCACAAGTCCAAGGTCCTGCAGCTGACATGCCGCAGCGCGAAAGGACTCGATCTCCCCGTCGACGCTCCAGGAGCCCTGGTCGTCAGTCCCGCCATCGCTCCTACTCCCCTCGCAGTCGCTCCAATAGCCGAGACGACTATCGCCGTGGTCGAGATCGCTCGCCCATGACTGCCACCGGTGTTCCTGGCGGAGAATATGGCCCCGGTTTTGGCGCTCAAACCCCCCATCGCTCATACGAGGAACGGGCCGCCGCCCGCGAACAAATGATGAACAACATTCGAGAGACGTCCCGGCAAGACCGTCGCGTCTACGTCGGAAATCTGTCGTACGACGTCAAATGGCACCATCTTAAGGATTTCATGAGGCAGGGTAGGTGGTTTGTGCACCGTAACAGAGGCAATTATCATCATGTGGTGACTGACCATTGGCCGTCTATCAGCTGGCGAAGTCCTATTTGCTGACGTGCTGCTCCTCCCGAATGGCATGTCTAAGGTACGTTCTCTATTATTTCCTAGTTTCACCTCACAAAACTCGTCATATGTCGCTTGATCTCGCTGTCGAAACCAAAGTTGCCTGCCATGACTGGATACCGCTGACATGGTGGACACGCGACGCGTCACGTCAAGGGATGCGGGTATGTCAACTGTCTTTCGTCGCAATTCCTTTTCACTGACTGATGATGCAAGAATTGTTGAATATGCCACTCGAGAGCAAGCCCAGCAGGCTGTTGCTCAGCTAAGCAACCAGAACCTTATGGGACGCCTAGTTTACGTCCGGGAGGTGAGTCCAGTCTCCATGACCGCCCTTTACACATATTTACCCGTCCTAGGATCGCGAGGCCGAACCTCGATTTATTGGTGCGACATCTGCGAACCGAGGCGGATTTGGAGGCGGCGTATCCAGTGGCTTCAATCCGGCAGGATACGCTGCCGCTCCCGGCGCCGTCGGTCGTCAAATTTATGTCACTAACGTTGGTGACCGCCCAATCTACCCACTGCCTGGGCCATGTGCTAACTTTGTTTATTCACAGCTCCCCTTCAATGTTGGCTGGCAAGACTTGAAGGACCTCTTCCGACAAGCTAGTGAGTAAACAGCGTCGCCGTGTGAAAGGTCTCGTGTGGCTGACCTAGTTCCAGCGCGAATCGGAGGCGTCATTCGTGCCGATGTGCATATAGGTCCTGATGGTCGACCCAAGGGCTCCGGAATAGTGGTTTTCGAAAGCCCTGATGACGCTCGAAACGCCATCCAGCAATTCAACGGATACGACTGGCAGGGACGCATGCTCGAAGTTCGCGAAGACAGGTTTGCCGCCGCCACCGGCGTAGGCTTTCCTAGCCGCGGTGGATATGGCGGTGGTATGCGAGCAGGCTACGGAGGCGGCGGCGGCAACTTCGGCCGCGGTGGCTTCGGTGGCGGTCGAGGAGGATTTGGCTTCGTCGGCGGCCGTGGGAGCTTTGCTGGCAACTCAGGAGTCGGCTTCGATGCCTCGGCTGCCACTCCCGTTCCCCCAAATCCTTTTACTGACAACGCCACTGCCGGTTCAGAGAGAGGCCCCACGATCTATGTCCGAAACGTAGGTGCTGCAGCGCCCTTTTTCATCTACGCCCAAGAAACTGAACTGTGTCACAGCTCCCATGGTCCACAAGTAATGACGACTTGGTCGAACTCTTTACCACCATTGGCAAGGTTGAGCAGGCCGAGATACAATACGAGCCCAGTGGTCGGTCCAGAGGCTCCGGCGTCGTTCGCTTCGACACTCCCGAGACGGCGGAGACAGCTATTGCCAAGTTTCAGGGATATCAGTACGGTGGTCGACCACTGAACCTGAGCTTCGTCAAGTACATCAACCAGGGCAGCGGCGACACTATGGAAGCCGATGCCCACGACGGCTTGACGCAAGATCAGATCATGTGAGGTGTGGTCATGTCGGTCCCTACCACGGCGTGACCCGAGATGGATTTGAATGATTTAGGCGCCATGGACAAACGTTGAAGCCCTAGTGGGAATACCGGTATTAATTCGCTCTGCAGGCCTCCGCCCGGAGTCGTCGCCCGCTTTTAACCCCCCTTTTTTCTAACGTTACTTTCGCACGTCATCAGGAGAAGTGAGGGTAGAAATCCTTCGCAATCGCAACAATGCCGGAAATTTGCTCGAGCCTGAATCGTAATCCAACATCTTGCATGCGGCAAAAACTCCGATACACAGGTAGGTCTTGTAGATTTGGGGCTGGAGGTGTTTGCCGACCGAGCAAAAAAAAGAGCACGAGACGCCACAGAAGGTACCTTTAGACGTCCCTGCTCTGGGAGATGTCATGAGGTCGTTGCGGACAGGGACAAGTTAGGAGAGGACAGATGGAACGGTTCTACCTAGAATGTATGAGGATTCAGCGTACGATGATGGTATTGGTATCAGGTTGCCGGGAGGCTCAGGACTCAAGCGTGGATGACAAGCGTAGGACGGCGCAAGCGGAAAAAGTCGAGCATGGCAGGCGACGAGCATCCGGGTGAGACCAAGCAACCCGCTGGTCCCGAGGAAGACGGTGTGCCTGAAAACGCAAGCATAAAGCAGTCACGGGCGCATGTTGGGGGGAGGGAGGGGAGGGAGACGGGACGAGTCTGCGTATTGAGATTGCCTATGCTAGGTGGATGACCTGGGTACCGGGAAGCAACTGAGCCGGCATGGATGTCGGCCTGCACGCTGACGATGGTAGGTCAAGGCCAGGAAGATGAAAGGTAAGTGCATCGTAGCGACCGACAATAACGGCCTGTCCACGTGTGAATTTCAGGCGCCCGGCGAGGGAAAGGGTAGCTTGGGGCCCCTATTAGAATGGCTTCCAAGCTCGCTTCCTCCCTCGCCGTGCCGAGAGCAGCGAGCTTGTCAGCAGTAGAGTACGAGGATACGTATGAACAACAATCCGTCTGAATAGATCAGACAATCGTAATGTGATGATTGAGGCAGCTTGGCCGCGGCATACGGCTAAGTGAACAACGAGCATGGGGACAAAACGCACGCTATCCAAGGCTCGGTATGAGTGTCTGATTAAATGTCGTGAAACAAGTCTGTCTAGTGTTGGCTTCACCGCTGCCACGGTTCACACGGTCCCCCTTGACCTTGACAGGCAAGAAGAGCGTCGAAAAAGCGAGTCTCACGATGCTGCCTTTCTCTTCTTTGCTTTGGCTCTCTTTCTGCTGCGGTCCCTGGGCTTGAGGGCTGAAAATCCAGCTTTGCATACCCCGGCGTAGCGGACGTAAAAGGCCTCTAGATCAAGGGGCTGTACAATAGTTGAGAGTTTGACCTTGTCGGCAGTCGCCCTGGTGGACTTTCCGTTCGAGGCACGCACGATAACGGGCATGGAAGTGCCCAGATCGAGGTCAGGGAAAGGTTGTTCTGCAGTAGGAGGCGGACAGTCTTGACCATAGGTGACTGGGAGGTGGGAAGGGAGGTGAGAGAAGAGGGGGGAAGGGTCGATATTTGCCGGGAGGTCAGTGACTATTTGCTGTCTACTGGGCCCTGGTTTGCGAGCCTCGAGATCCCGGGGGGGTAAAGCGATACAGAGGGAGAGACGTACGTCGCTTCTGGCTGAGATAAATGGCGCCGTGATTACTCCCCTTGCGATGTTTAAAGAGTGTCTCGAGCTTTGCGAAGAACTGAGAGGAACGAGTCAGTCCATATGAGAAATTTGGGTGGTCGATAAGCACGGGGAAGATCACATCATCGTGGGTCAGGTGTTGCGAGTCCATCGTGAAGGTGGATTTCTTCTGGATGATCAAGGAGCCTACGGGGTGAGCTGCCAGCACGGGAGACGCCAGCCAACCCACAGCAAGGCGGCACGCGTACACTTGTGCCAGGGGGTTCTTGCTTGGCCCGGTTGTTACAATCCAGTGCAGCTGGGGAGGGATCACGTGCTTTGGCCTATGGGCCTTGTTGGCTTGTCATGGCTGCATACCTTACCCTGGAAGGCAAGGAATTCTCGGCTATTTGGTCAACAAGTCGGTGATTTACCTCGTAGACATTTTATAGGGACCAACTGTTGGCTTACCAATCCGGGGGCATCGGTGCAATGCTCGACTCCGAGGCTGGAATCGAGGGGGGGCACTTTGGGCTGACCGTGTGCCAAGATAGCCATGAGTAACTGGTGCCCCGGAAGAAAACGTGGCGCGTCCCAAGACGATTGAACCAGCGTCTGCAGGCAAAGAAGCAGCAGATAACGACCCGGGAACCCCCCCTTTGCCCGTGAAACGACCTCACCAGAGCCCGCAATACTTGCAGCATCTGGACGCTGCTGGGAAGGATCAAGGGCGTATTCCAAACTCCGACCCAACAAATGGGCCATGTTCAAGAAGTTCCGGCGCTTGACGAGGATTTAATCCGAATCAGCCTCGGAGAAGCGGTCATGATGCACACGCCATGCCGTCATGCGTACCCGCCGCGCAGTAGGAATCTATGAGCCCATTTATTGATGTATTCCTGCTTAACATCTTTTCCAACTCCGAGCGAGACAAGACGACGAGGGCCGCGTGACGCTGCAAAAACAAATTCCAACGACCAACCAGGCGACGACGTGAGAACATCAAGGGAAACATGAGGAGGGAAGAGGGAGTGAAGTGCATAAATCAAGACGCAGGATGCCCTAAAATGTCCGAGGTATAACAACGCAACACGTCAACCGGTCCCGTCATGTCCGGTTCCGCCGTCTGCCACCCTTTCGCCTGCTGCCTTGGACCAAGAGAACTCTCTGCATCGTTGGTGAGCCAATTCCCAACGCCAGAATAGCAGCCCGAGTGTGCCGAGCGAACCAATCCAAGGCCACCGAAGGCCCCTCTACCCCTCCCTCCCCGAAAAATTAAAAAGAAAAGCTATCATTTCAATGCAGCCCCTCAGGACACACGCACACAAAAAAAGAAAACACCAATGCCTAGCGGCGACTTCTACTGCTGGACCGTATCATTGACAGTCTTGGCAGCTTCAGCTTTCTTGGCCTTGAGCAAGCTGCTCAGCCAGGTAATGGTCTCGTTGCTGACGGTGAAGACGGTGGTGACGGCGGCCAGGCCCTGGGCAGCAAGGCCTTGTTGATCGTTCTTCTTGACTTGGGCAGAGTAGACCTCGCAGACGTGGTTGCGGCCCTCGATGCCCTTGCTGTAGGGGAGCAGGATCAGGCTGCGGGTGTCGCGATACAGCTCACTGGAGGACTTCTTGACGACGGGGAAGCGCTCATCGATGCGGTCGAGGGTTTTAGCGCCGAGGGAGTCGGCCTTTTGGACGTAGGGGAACAGGTACTGGTACGGCTTGGCGAACCAAGGTATGACGGGGCGAGCCAAGGTCTGGTAGGCCGAGTCGCCGAGCTGGATGGAGCGCTGACCGTAGCCGTTGGACTTGAAGCTGGTGATGCCGTCGTTGATGAGAGGATAGTCGATTAAGTGCTATGACAGGCATCAGCGACCTCTCTGGCTCATATGGAGCATGACCTGGGGCCAAGGCCGGAAAGGCCGGCGGAATTCCGGGGTTCCGGGGCTCCGGAGGGAACAGGGAGGAGGGAATAAGGCAGGGAGGGTGAGGTAGGTGATGATTTGGTTAAGGGAGAGCGGTACCTGGAGGAAGGCAGAGTGACGCGAGGCATTGGGGCCATCGCCGTTGACCTGGGGAGGAGCCATTCCGAAGATTATCTTTGCGCGAGGGGACACGGATGACGGCGGCGGAGGAGAATGAGACAAATGTCTGTAACGAGGTGAACGAGGCGGACGAAGATACACGAGGTAAGAGGGGGGAAGAGAAAGGGGAGGAAGGGAAGGCGAGGCTAAAAAAGAACCTTGTCCTGGGGCGCCACACAATCTACCTTTCTATCCCGCCATCACACGTACGTCGCAGACACGTGCGCTTGTTATACCCCTTGCTGTCATTAAGTTGGCTCGCTTTGGACCTGATGTCGTTAAAGAGCCGGAGCATTAATTAACTGTCCTGTGCCCATAGGCTCGCCTTGTCAATCTTGCTTTTGATCGTCCACATCATCAGGATTTCCCGTTGCGCGCTGGCTGAAATGGGGGGAGTGGGGTCCGGCGTTTCTGTGGCTGGCATGTGACAGCAGGGCTCTAACGTGGCGTAACTGACGGGCGCGGAAGGTTTTTTTCTTTTTCTCCTTTTTCCCCTCCTTTTTTCTTTTTGGGGGGGTTGTGGAGGGGAGTATGGAGGGGAAAATGGCAGTTCCAAAGCCGGAGGCAGAGCAGACAGACGAGTTATGAGACGCTTGCGAGGGTCGCCCTTTGCCCCCCAAGTCAGCCACGCCGGAGGCCTTGCGGCATTGTCTGGCATGTGAAAGTGCGGCTTCGATGTATCCCTGCCACCGCGCCGTGGATGGATGGATGGATGCACCCATGCACGCATGCGCGCACGCGGGTGCCGGTAGGAAGGGGTGTAGCGGACCGGAGCACGGTTCGGGCCGGGCGAGACATCGCACTGTGTGGCGAGCACTCTCACTCGCGAGCTTTCTTCGTATTATCGCGCTGTCCCTGCCCTCGGCTTGCCCTGGACTTTGGGGAAGCTCCAAGGTCGCCGGCCGTTTTGGCCACCGCCGCACCGACCGGGGGACTGTGAAGCCAGGCACTCTGTCCATGGCTGCGATGCATGCGAGCCCGCCCTCGTTTGAACCACGTGCCGGAGCCACTTACCATGTTCCCCTTTGTCTCGAGCGCACCGCCACAGCAGGCTGAAGTACTGTGTGCGCGTTAACCCGCTCGGGTCGGTCGGTTTATAGGGTTTGGGCTCGGCTCTGTCCAGCAGCAGCAGCAAAGCAGCAGCAAACAGCTCCCGTCTGCCACGACGCCCGGCTTCATGGCCGCCTTGCTTTCCACATGGCGGCGGACAGTCCGGTTTCTGCAGCGCGCACACCTCGGCTGCTTCGCCCTGGGATGTTGTGCAGAGGGCCGTGGACCTGGGACGGGACGGTCGCCCCGGGGGGGAACGAGCCTGCAGCCAAATGCAACCCCAGACTTCACCGTAAGGCCTGTCTGGATGGGTTGCGGGAAGGTGGTCGTGGGCTTGGCCTGCGCTGACGTTACCGCGGCCATGGATGACGCACAAACACCACCGTCATTCTCTTCATCCCCACGAGCCGGCTGCATGTCCGCTGAGGGTTGGCCGGGAGGGCGTTTGGAGGCGACATGGCACGGCAGACCTTTGTCCCTTTTCCATCTTTATCAACCTTGGCCTTGCCCGTAGCACCTGGGTGTCATGTGATGCAAAGATAACGCCCCGGCGGAACAACACGCCATTCGACAGGTGGATCCCGAGCCTCAAGTTCCTCCCGGATCACTCGTCGTCGCTCCGCTTTGGCCGACCCTGTTCGTGGCCGCCTGGCTCACGTCGATCCCGTGGGCGGCGACGGTGGCGGCGTTGAAGATGTCACGATGCACGAGGCTTCCTGACCCGCCCGCGGATGAGTTAACATAAACTTCCCATAGGCTCCCTTTCTCTCCCTCCCCCTTCATCAGCGAGTTTATTGGCGCAGAGAGTCCTGGTCATCTCCCCCCGTGTCTGGCCATCCTGCCGCCGCCCGGTCCCATCCCGTTCATCTATCTGGCGACTCACGACCATCAACCCCACTACCCGCTCGCTCACCGATCCATCGCCTGGGCCGGAAAACTGAGCGAGACGAGGGGGCTTCGGTTCGGGGCCTCCGGTGCAAACACCTATATCATTATTCTGCGTGCTGCTACCGCGACCCACCCTCGGAAGTGCGGGGGGGGGCGTGGCTCTACTTATGACTGTACCGCTGCACACCAGCCACATTCACATGCCAAAGGAGGACGGGAAAGCAAGAGCTAAGTCTGCGACGACGAAAATTGCGTCCAAGGCGGACAAGAGAAAAAATAAAACAATTGACATCGCCATATCGCCGCAGAATGCGTCGATTATAGCTTGAAGCTAGGTAGGCCTCCTGCGGCTTCTCCCGGGCTTGCCTGTCCCACCGGGGAGCCTAAAAGCGGAAGGGAGCGCCGGTGGGCAACCGCTCCCGGCATTCCCGGCGTCGACAAGCGGCCACCTTTTTTTCTCTCCCCCCTCCCCGTTTCCTTCGCTACCCTTGTCGCAAGCCATTCGATCCAGCCGCCCCTATTACGGCGCCGTGCGTGCATCACGACGCCAGCAGTTTCGTCCAATCGCCTGGCCAGGTGGCACTTCTGGCGGTCGAGGTCTTGCGAGGGGGTAGC
>KN173791.1:126062-140695 GCA_000758425.1 Nilaparvata lugens yeast-like symbiont | reverse complement strand
TCGACGGATGCATGCCGTCAACGACGAATTCCAACCCTCTTTCGGCGACACCATGCTCGCTGAAACCCAACCCCCCTTTTTTTTCTTTTTCTACCCTGGTAATTGGGAGAGGCTGTTTTCGGCGCGGTCAGGGGGGGGGCCCCTTTCGTATCCGGCCCGGGCCTGGAGCTTCGGCTGCTCGTCCTTACATGCCTAGCCGGCGAGCATGACCGGACCTAGCGAAGCGGCATGTGGACTCATATGAAAGGCTCGACCGCAGAGCCGCGGCTGCGTCTGCGTCGGGGAAACACGTGTGATCGACCCAGTTATACTCCTTTTGGACACTGCTTGCTGTGCGTGGTCGGTGAAGTCAGGCCCACCCAAGCAGCCGACGACGGGCGCGTAACTCGGCCCAAGTACAGCTCGAGGGCCCCGAGACACAACGAGGCCGCCGCAGGCCAGCTAGAGCCAGGCTGCTGGACAAGACGACTATTCGGGCGCGCGACATCGGGCGCATCTCGACACGCCATACGACGTTACTTCTGTCAGGCTCTGCTCCATTGCTCTATCATCATGACGTCGCTCTGTCGCCCCAGAGGTGCCCATGCCAACTCTCTGATAAACAAGATCCTTCCTCCCTTTCCTCTCATGTCCCCCCTTTCGTTGGGACGGTGCTATCGGTGCCAAGTTGTACGACACCAACCCACCCTCCCCTCCCCCAACCGGATTTCTAAACAGTCGTGCTTCCTAAACAGCGATGGCATGGCCTAGATTTATATGTATGGCGAGGGACAAATCGAGCATGAATCGGGCCATGTTTTGATGAGGAAAAGAATGACTCCGCTTCATCCAAACTTCATATTATTGCAGAGGCCATCTATCTATCCATTTTTGCTTGTTCTGTACCTTGGTTTGGGTCCCGCGCGGCCTGCTCTTGTAGACGCGCCTGATGCGCAGCATGAAGCTCGGCCATCTTGTCATCAACCATGGCGATATTTACGTCCAGCTTCAGCATCTTATCTTCCAAGAGTTGGATGAATTCGCTGTCGGACAGTTCCTTGACGGGACTCCACTTGTAAAGAAACCAGCTGGTCTCTCTGTCGTCATTGCCTGAGGCCCTGGCACGCGAGGCCGCAATACCGTTGGCAATGACTTGACCGCTACCACTGACAATTGTCCAAAACGCCACGGCGGACAGAATTCCGGAAGGCCGCCCGCCTCGAGACTCGCTTTTAGTAACATGACACGCTTGGAGGCGTGGATGAGGGAGCCTACTGAGTAAACCCGAGGCGGCGCCGCCAACCGAGCCCGCCATAGCACTGACGGTGATTTTGTCGAGGGATGACATTTGCTCGGCGCCTCGCCGCGAACTCATCATCAATCTCCGAGCGACTGCAAGCAAGCCGTAAGCCGAGCTTCCATCAAGAGTAAGTAGTGAGCATGCATGCGTGAGCGGACGCACACCAAAAGCTTGACCCGACGGCAAACATATGCGTGCCAGCCCAGACGCCGCCTCGAAATTCGCTAGAACCCCTGAGGGTGGCCGCCGAGACCCCGACCACGGCGCCGGCCGCGCCTGCTTGACGTGTCAGGGAAGCTTGCAGCGCTGAGGTCAGGTCATCGACCGCCTACCGGACCACAAGCCCACCTTGACGGGAGGCGTGACGAGTTCGAACAGCTCGGGCGGCAGTAGGCCGCGCCGCCGCAGCCGGCGCACGTCCAGGTCCGACTGGACCGCTCGGGGCCTGTCTTGACCGGAAGCAGGGCAGCTCATGGTTCACGGGGCGGCCTGGAGTACAAGGGCAGCACGCGGCATATGCCCGTCAAAGGTCCGATGTCTCGATTCAATCGGCGGCAGACCGGGCTCAGGAGACAAAGTAGGGGTGGGCCTGGGCGATGGACGAGCGACGCGGTGGAATACCGAGCGAGCCGCCGACTGGAGATGGAACGCAGAGAAGAAGCTTCACAGAACCAACGATGCTGGCGGATGATGGGACGCAGGAGTGAAGCTGGGTGCCGAGGATATTGCCCCTTCCTACCGCCTTCACTGTGTATCCTTATTGGCTATCCATCTTCGAAAGTACCCCATGTGCAGGGTTTTTAACTTAGTCATGGCGTGCCCACGTCGAGGCATGCGGCTTCGAGGGACCAGGAGATGAAGTCAAACAGCTTCCTTGCATATCATGCATGACGGAGAATCTCGACGTCCCCTCTACGGGGTGATCCGGTGATCAAAGACCTCGTCTTGTCCTTAAAAGTCAAAAAGTCCTCGTCAGGAATCCAGCTTTTCTCATCATGCTCTTTCTCCCTCCCTCTCCACCTATCCAGTTCAGACACCAGCTACCGTTATCGCTTAGTTGCCCCTGCTCTCGGCTCTTGATCCGCAATGGTTGCTTTGGTCAAACTCGACCACGCGCTGTGCCGCCCGCCCCAGGTCTGATTCTATGTGCAGTTCCAAATCCGCCTCGTGCAGCTTGGTCATGATCATGATGGTTAGCCGGGACAAGGAGGGGTTATAACTCTCCCGCTTTGCCTGCCGACTTACACGTCGGAGACCCTGCTCTGAATTAGCTCCTTGAAGCCGAACAACCACGGGCAAGCGAATGCCAAGTCGGACGACTGCATTGATGAGTGGCTCGGCAACCATGTCACATCGTGTTAAGCCTTCGAGGGCAAAGTGGTCAGATCACTCAACTAATCGCCTCGAGTCATCTATAAATAACTAACCTCCATAGATGTTGACAAGAATCGCCTGGACTCTGTCGTCCCGGGCGATGATGCTGAACGCCTCATGCATGGTGTCCTTGTTGGCCTTGCCGCCAGCATCCAGAAAATTGGCGCTTGCACCTCCATACAATCCGATGACGTTGTTTGTTGCCATGGCCAGGCCCGCACCGTTTACGATACAGCCAATGTTCTCGTTCAATTTGACAGACTAGTCCGTGACTCTCCGCTTCGACCTCGGCAGGAATCTCTTGGCTTAGGTCTCGAAGGGCAAAGATATGTGGCTGACATTTCTCCGCAGCTTTGTCGAAAACAAAGTGAGAGCTGAGGCACGTCAAGCTTCCATCGCCCAACCAGGCAAGTGGGTTGACTTGGAGTAATGTTGCGTCTTTCTGGGAAAAAATCGTGAATAAGCTATTCAGGATGCTTGCAAGACTTTCTTCTCTTGGAGATGATCGGAAACAAGTAGAAATTCTCGATAAAAGACCTGGTGTGATGCCTTCCGAAATCGTCAAGTGAAAATTGAAAAGACTCTGGATTTTGCTGTGAGATGACATCGAGGTCCTTGGCCCCCTTTTTCGAGATGCTTATGACTGGACTGTAGTTTTCTCGATCAATCCCAATGGCGAGATAGCTTTTTGCCTCGACATCAAAGGTCTCAGTGACATAGCTTGTTCACGATGATGCCCTTCTCGACAAACCCTGTCCGTGTGAAATCGATAGTCGAGCATTTTCGACGCTATGACCGCACCGTGCTCAGCATTTTGTACTCGATGGACACGACCCCGCAAGCCACTTTCGAATTCTCCGCGTGCTTGTGGCCACTTCCAAGGACCTGTGCCCTGATTTCGCATCTGGGGCCTGAATTCGCGTCAGTCGTCCCTGCACGTATCGTATGGCCGCTTCTTAGCCACCTAGCTCGTTGATTGCATCTCGGAATTGAGCCACGTCAAGTGCCAACCTCGAGCGCGGAACCGTGACACCTAGCTTTGACGTCTGTCAGCTTTCACAAGTGGTTCGCGATCTCTGCCCTTGGGGTGGCCTTGACGCCTCTATTACTTGGCTCAGTAGCTCTTGCGACTGAAACTCGTGCAGAGTCAGATATCGCCTCTGCAGCACTCGAGCGGCCTACGACATGGTGATGAGGCCTTTGGTCAGTGGCCAACATGCATTTAGACTCAGGTTCAAAAGGCCCTTTACCCGCAGTGCTGCTTGGAAATTCCTAAGAAACAAGCTGTCTCTGGAAATCTTTGGACGAGGCAAGAATGGCATTTCTAGGCTCTTTCGCGCTCTTTCTAACAATGACTCGTCAAATATTGATGAATTCGTTGAGAGCCTTTACAGATTGTTGCAGGTGTCCAATTGAACGACATGGCCAGTTTGTCGCATCGAGCAACTGCCGCATCAAATCCCATCCAAGAGAACGCTGGTCGAAAGAAGGGTGTAGACTGGCGTTGTCGCAATCGTTGTCCGAGTCACGCCAGACAGGGATAGTAATATGGGACATGGGGTTTTAGATTGCGATTTCGTTCCTCTTTGTTTCCTCTTTTCTCTTTGTATCAAGAACAAGTTTAGCAATTGCATCAAATCTGTATTCTACGGTAACTCATCTCATTCGTGAAGGTGTACCTTAACAACTGCGTCTCATGTTTGACCCTGTCAAACCAACAGGCGTCTAGGCAAACTTCTTACCCATGAAAGGGCAGCAGTGACCGGATGGCCGTGTCTATCAGGTAGCACAACGGGTCCGAACTCGCGTCTATTCAAGACGGTCTTTCCGACAGAGATAGATAGATAGGCAAGACAAGATTTCCTCCAAATTCTTCTGACCTCAAATTCAATAAGTCCCAGCAACGATAGTCACTCAATCAGACGCTTAAATATGATGCACTGATCATCGCTGATGTCCTTCATAGTGCGGAGGAGATGCAAATTCCATCTACATCGATGAGCGCACGATAGTTTCAGGGGGTGACGCGTTTCTGCGGTCATGGATGTCACCGAATGTCTCATTCCCTATGGACATCAAAATTCAGACCCGGTCGTGCTGAGTTCTTTCCCATCCAGAAAAAACACCACAGTGAACAAGAAGCAATCCGTCACGCATCCCACTCCAGAATATCTTCTTAGATGGTGGTCTCGTAGGGGAGGGGGGTGACGGTTTCCGGAGGGTTGTCGGCAAAGGAAACGGTTCGTGCCTCGCGAGGCTGAGCAGGTTGTCGCTTGACCTGGACGGTAACACCTTCGGCCCGGGCCTTCTTTTTCGCTTCGGCATTGGCCTTGACCCGCCTCAAGAAGTCCTCACGGGAGCGCGAGGGCTGTATGTGCTCAATGCGGACGTTGATCCGCTTTTCGATGTAGCGATGCCACACCTTCTTGTAAATAATCACCCCGACAGCACTCTTCGTGACGTTATAAACGACACCTGTCTTGCCGTGATAAACCTTGTACGGCATTCTGAAAATGGTGAGCTACTTTATCTTTACGCAAATCGCCTAGATATGCTTCTCTTACCCCTTCTGAACCGCACCGTTTGCCTTGACGTCGACAATGTCTCCGACACTGCTCCTAATCAGTATTCATGGTCTATCGAGTTACTGCGCGCGATGACCGACCGATATTGCCTCAGGTAAGTGTTCAAGGGGATCATGCCCTTCTTGCGGAAGTCCCTGCTAAAGGCATACTGCCGCTGATCAGTATTTCACAAAGCCCATCAATTGGAATTCTGACCTACGCGGGTACCCGCTCTCTTTCCGTAGGAGTGACCCATCACGTCTTATTAATCGAACAGCGTGATTATGGACGAGTTCTGGCGACGGGTGGAATAGGAGTTGCTCGTCCATGCCGACGAATTTGCGTTTTCGCAGACTAGGTTGTGGGGGGTGTGATTAGGTAATTTTTTTTTTGCTTCGCCTTTCAAAAAGCAGGCCACGGCTTGCTGTGCGTGGTCCATGCTCGGCAGTTAGGGCTCTCAGGAAGCGTCTCACGTGACATATATCGAAGCGGGAAATTTTCACTCCACAAAGTTCCAACTTGGGAATTGGGACAACACAGATTTTACGCACCCCCCAACCAACGACCGTAGCAAGTTAAGTGAGTATCAAGATCATCAAAAAACAAATCAATGGCTAAATAAAAGCTCACAGAATGCCTCCACGCGCTTATTCAAAGACGTCTCGTGTCCCTCGTAGACCCTTCGAGGCTGCCCGACTGTCAGTATCACCGGCCACTGAACATGAGCTTGACTCTGTTTAAGTCGATTGTGATGGAAGACTGACGGAAACGGATGCTAGGGACTCTGAGTTGAAGCTCGTTGGCGAATATGGCCTTCGGAATAAGCGGGAGATCTGGCGTGTCGGTCTGACTCTGTCCAAAATTCGTCGCGCCGCTCGGTATGATATGCTCTTTGAAATACCATGAGACGATGATAAGTGCTGAGCCAACTACAGTCAGCTCTTGACTCTTGACGAGAAGGACCCTAAGCGTCTTTTCGAGGGAAACGCGCTCATTCGCCGCCTGGTCCGCGTCGGCGTACTCGGTGAATCTCGGATGAAGCTCGATTATGTCTTGGCCCTGAAGATTGAGGATTTCCTGGAGCGGCGCCTTCAAACCTGCGTCTACAAGCTGGGTCTTGCCAAGACTATCCACCACGCTCGCGTTCTGATCCGCCAGCGCCATATTCGTGTCGGCAAGCAGATTGTCAATGTTCCATCTTTCATTGTCCGCCTCGACTCTCAGAAGCACATCGACTTCGCCCTTAACTCGCCTTTCGGAAATGGTCGTCCCGGTCGTGTCTGCAGGAAGAAGGCCAAGGCTGCCGGGGGTGGTGCTGAGGGTGAGGCGGAGGAAGATGACGAATAGATGCATCAGCTGCGCTACAACATGTCTTCCGCTATTCGGCTCGGCAGCTCTGAGATACCATTGATGGAGAGCGATGTCCAGTCATAGCTTGCGGCGTTTTCCAGACGGAAAATTTTCAGATCGAGCTCATCTGCATGGGTTGCTATAATGCGTGATTGGTGCATCATGCGACGATTTCAAAGTATCTAATCATGTGTGGCTGTAAAGGGTTATTTACCTGATGACCGAGAATCAGCTGTAATCCTCGATTTGAGAAAATCCCGGGAGCTTGCTATGAGACGAAGACAGATCAGCTCAAAAATAGAGCCAAGTATTATCAGCGACAGGACTTTCGGGCGTTGGATCGTCTAGTAAAAAAAGTACTATTCATGTCATGCCGACGAAGACATGCCTCGGCTTGTAGAGCTGTTTATTTGGCCAAAGATCGTCGTCACAGTAATAGTTATACTTGTCTGTCGGACGACTACCCAGCTCGAACCAAACTGAGAACATGTTCTCGAATCTGCTTTGGTGACGATGAAAATTAAAAAATTGTTCTAGTTTCTAGACTTCGCTAATCGAAGCCGAATTCAGGTGAGCCATAACAGGACGGCAGCGCGTCGCTGGCATGTATGACAGCTTGAGGTCGCCGCGATACCAACGCGCCTTCTGGTCTTTATTTCTCCATGACAAATATAAATTCTTGTCCCCGTTAATTTCTCACAGCTAAATTCTCCCCTCTTTTCCCTCCTTGGGGCTGGTACTGACTGCGTCCGAGCCAACCAATGAACTCCAATGGACCTACGTTCAATCAAAACAGACCAGCAGTCACTACGACATTTTCCCGCTTATACTCCCATGGTAAAATCGTGTTCTATTCCCGGTGTGACACTAGCCATGAACTGGAGGGAAACACAAGGCGTGTAAGCATATGCATCATGATGAGACTAGTGATACGGGGCGAGGATGAGCTACTGACCTTGAGGAAGACCACGAGGTATTGGTCGACCCGAATAGCCACCTCTTGCTCATCGGTATCGACGTCTTGGACTTCTTCCCACTCGTCCTTGTCGGCGGACTCTTGTGTGCTCTGTACATAAAGCATGTTTAGCTCATCAGCGAGCCCCTCCATACCCTGTTTGCTGCTGATGGCCTTTCCGGCGCGGAGTCTGTCCCGGCGAATAAGCAAGGATGCATCGGCACGATCGAGAAGTGTCTTCATGACGGAAGCGTGCTTGCAGGGATGCACGCTGGCCATCTTAATGTTGTTGGCAAAGAAGGGAAAGTCTTCGAGCGTCACTGTCTTATCCTTGTAGTCACCCACAATATCATCCATCATGCTCTGCGGAGGCAACGGTTGGCCATTAGGCAAATAGCCTGACAGGTACAGACGTGGAGTCCGATAATAGGGTGTATACATGATATAGAGAGTGTAGGTGCGGCGACTGTTGCGAAATCCTTACTCGTCAGCAATCTACAGGCAGAGGGTCATGAGCGCAGGAGAAGTTACATGCCTGGCGTGGGAGTCGCCACCGATATCGCGAATGATGGCTTCCTCATCGTCCTCATCCTCCATATCCGGGATGTCATCGTCTTCCACGTCAGTCGTCTCAACGACGTTGCCCGAATCGTCGAAAGTTCGGACATTGCGGGCCTTGAGTGGCTGAGAGCTAGTCAGACCACCGGTACGCAGCCATCCATCATCATCATTATCATGTGTAGCTGTGTGCGTCTTGAAATCATCGCCATCATGTACTATGGCTTCTTCGTGCCCGGCATCACCAGCAAAGTCGTCATCGAGACGACGGTGACAGGGTACGTTTCGGGTCACAAGAAACTGTTTTCCAGGAGGCAGGTAGTTGACGCGCCGGCTCTCATCGTCGGCATCGCCCCAAGCCCAGGTAGGGAATTTGTAGACGAGGTAGTCACCCGCCGCGAGAAACTCCTCGGGTGTGATCTGACCCGTTTGACAGAAAGTTGAGGTGTATGAGATAGGTGTATAGCGATCACGGAGAGTTTTGACGGTCGACTTGATGTAGTTCATGATGGGCGATGAACGTCGCAGGTGTACAATGCCTTCGAGCGGGAGCGCGCAGGAGAGAGGAAGGGGAGGGGAAGAGGCCAAGGGAGGGGTTGGCACGAAAGACTGGATACGGCGGCTGTTTGTTCTCAGTCGTCAAAAAAAATAGGAGATGCTTATTTTGAGATAGAAATAAAAAACAATAACTCCAGTGCGAGAGATGATGGGATAAGTCGAGGTAAGCGAAATATGACGTCGAGGTTATCGTGTATGTCGCGTCCAGGTGACTTGATTGATTGATTGACTGGCCGTGGCGGTGGATTTATGAACATTGTGCAGCACGTGTTTTGACACGTGCGACATACCGAAATGATGATCCCAAGTCGGGATGGAGCAGCAGGCTGTCTGTGTCCGTTCTCTACAGCGCCGTAGCGTGTAGAGTAGGCTCGTGAGGTAGGTGGTTGCTTGCATCTCCCTTCTCTTGCCTCGTGTCCTACCTTTCCTCGCTATATATCTATATCTATGCGTACAATATAACCAACACCGATCCTCATAAAGTTGCAGCTTCATGGCTTGCCAGGGCTCGCCCCAGCCAAGTACCAAAGTTACGTGCACCTATCTGCCTCAGGTATCCTCAGAAAGGGCAAACGGTCGGGAAGCACTGCCGAAGCCAACAGTGAAGGCCGCGCAGGCGGAGGTCGACCAAATTGTCCAGTGGGCTTCCGCTAACGATAGCTTTCGACCTGGACAAGACTAAGCTCATCCTCTTCCGCAGCACGCGCGCGAAGGCAAACCCGGAACCCCCCGACCATTGCCATCGCGACCGCACATTCCAGTCCTCTGAATGACACGAGGGGCTGGGTGCTGGGCTAGTGCCCGTCACCTTGAAATCTCAAAGCGCGTCCAACGCCCGCAAGCCGTTATAAGAGGGATTGTGGAAAGCCAGGGCAAACTCCCGCGGGAAAAAACCTGGTAAGGTCGAGTTCCTGGGTGATGCCTTGCGGCGCAGTCGGACTGGTAAGGTTAAGGTGTTGCATGGGCGGTGATCAGGTTTGGCAGGAAGCCGCTTGTTCGTGGTGGTTGAGTCACTTGCACGACACGAGCATTTTCTGGCGACTGAGAACCTTCCCAGGCATCTATCCGCTGAAGCCGTGTGGTGGATATCCTCGTTGTGTCCAAGAGAAGAGAGTGGTACCAAGTTAACAAGAACGGGAAGCTGTAATCAGTTACGGTTTACGGTTTGATTTGATTTAATTTGACTTGATATGTTTATCGCCGTGTAGCACGTGAAAATACACGTGAGACATCCCAAAAGAGCAAACGATGCGGAGGCGCGTGTTACACGCACGCCCTCCGATTCGACAGGCTTCTACGCCGCGCCGTGTGGAGGGGGGATTCGTGCCAGTCAGTCCAGGCCGATCCGTGGCGCGAGGCGCCTGATTTCGGGGCAGCGGCAACGGCCGCTGCCGTGTGTGCATGTGTGATGGGGCGCCTGACAAGGCTCCTCCGCCGCCCCCCAACCTCTCAAAGTGAGAGGAACCCGCAAAGAAAATAGTCTGGTCTATCCTCCTCTTTCTATCCCTGTAAGGGGCCTGCCCCCTCACCGCGTCCGCCGGCAGATCGTCGCGTCTCGTCCCTCGCCCTCAGCC
The DNA here is from genome assembly GCA_000758425.1 of Nilaparvata lugens yeast-like symbiont. Lineage (NCBI taxonomy): Eukaryota > Fungi > Ascomycota > Nilaparvata lugens yeast-like symbiont. The sequence continues at coordinate 130,483 of KN173791.1, read as the reverse complement.
GCGAGCATGGGGCGCCAAGGGCACCGTTCTCATAGAACTGTGTCTCCTGGCACCACCTTGCAAAGCGCACAGCCCCCTGGTCGGTCCCAAGGAGCCAGCGTATTGCCGCTCTGCCTGTGAGGCCTGGCGTCGGTGGCCGACGTGCCCCCGTCGGCAGAAGAAAAAATGCAGACGTTTCTTTTCGGAACTGCAGGAGCAGTCCAAAAGTGCGTCCGAGTGGTTGAAGCGCCGGTGGTGGTCGGCGAAGTCACCATGTCCCGAGCGGGCCGCCAGCAGAAGGCCAAGCTCGCGGCGTGGTATGCTGAGCTCCTTGGGGAGGTGAGATCGGGTTTCGACGTGCAGCTCACGGTACTGAGCAGGCGCTACGGCCTCCCGGTGCGCCTTGACGGCTGCATCGTACAGTTCCTCCACCACGTGCAGGGCCCGGGCCGTGGTCGGGAGGGAGTTGCAGGGTAAGGGGACTTTGCAGGCTTCTCTGGCCAGCGCATCAGCCACTTTGTTACCCGGGATTCCCATGTGTCCGGGGCACCAGCGGATGGACACTCCATCACGGGCCGGGCGGCCCATTGATCGGACAGGGCCTGGAACTCCCGAAAGACCGGAAACGAAGAGGCTGTCGGTTGCTTCAGGTAAAGTCGCAATGCGGCCTCCTCGTTGTCCAAGCAGACGGTGATCCCAGAGGCAAAGCGCGCCAGGGGGTTTGCAGTGGCAGCGCGGAGGCCTTCAGTGGCGCCCATCACTTCCGCGTCGTACACCTCGGCCGTGTGTCCCAGTGAGACCTTCCCTTGGCCAACTACTGTCTTTCCCCAGTAGATGGCGTAGCCGGCGCCTGCCTGTCCCTGGGGATTCCTGGAGCCGTCGGAGAAGAACACCAGCTGGCTCGGGGTGGCACGATCAAGCCACCTCATGAAGTTGTCCAGGCCATCCGTCCGGCCGCACGCGTCGATGTCCAGACGGGCTTGGCTGCGGTCCGGGGGCGCCCAAGGTGGGAGCAGGGTCCAGTCGGCCAGCTGTGGGTCGACCCGGCGGCGGGCCCAAAGCATGCGGGCCGAATTCCACCGACGCCGGAGTGGGTGTTCCGCGTCGGCATCTGCCACCCGGACTGCGAGACGGTCCACGATCCTGTCGAGCCAGGCTCGTGCGGGACCCCAGCCGGTCTCCCGAAGTAGTGCGGCTACTTGAGTGATGCGAAACACAGGCAGGACGGCACTGGCTGCGTCGTTGATAGCCACCTGGACTTTCTCGACCGTGGCCTGTGAAGTGCGGCGAGAGTACCAGGTCTCTGCCCCGTACAGAAGCGAGGCGAATGCGGACCCTTGTACCGCCTGCCGGGTCAGATCTTTCCTCGGGCCCCAGGTCGTCCGGGCTAGCCGGTTCACGTGCGACGTGATTGCTTTGACCTTGACCACTGCCTGTGCGACGTGCTCACGGAACAACAGCTTGCGGTCGAAGAAGACGCCTAGCCACCTGGTGACGTCACTGGGCTGGACGAGTTCTCCGCCGACATCCACCGGCAGCTCCACTTCCTTGCGCCGCCGGTGGAAGTACTGCAGGTCAGACTTCAGCACGTCAAACTGGACCCCGTTCTCCCGCCCCCAGCGGAGGGTTTGGTCCACGGTCGACTGGAGGGCCCTGTGGCACCCTTCCAGCGTGCTGGCCGTCTTCAGGAAGGCCGCATCGTCTGCGTACCCGAAGCACCCCTTGGTGAGGCGGACGAGGAGCGCGATGTAGAGGAGGAACAGTATGGGTGACACAGGCAAGCCCTGCGGCAGGCCACACTGTAGGGGGAAGGGGCCAGAGGTGTATCCGTCCAGCCGGATGCGGGCTTCGCGACCAGCGCAGAAGGACCGAACCCAGCCGACAACCTCGGTGGCCAACCCTGCTCCAGCAGCCGGCGGGCAAAGCGGCCGTGTAAGACACCGTCGAAGGCGCCTTTCACGTCCACCGTGACGATGCCAGCCACCTTCTTTTCCGCCCAGGCCTCCTCCACATCACATGCCAGTGCCGTGGTCAGGTCTGTGGCCGACCGCTTGCTCGTGGCCCCGCATTGATCCTTGGCGAGGATGCGTGACTCCAGCGCGAGATACGCGATGCGACGCGCCTGTAAGCGCTCGAGTCCTTTCCCAAGGCATGAAAGAAGGGCTATGGGCCGGTACGACTTGGGTAGTGTACGGTCCCATTTTCCCGACTTGGGTAGGATCAACACCTCCGCCTTCTTGAAGACGCGTGGGTGCACTTAGAAGCTGACGCATGCTTAGAACAGCGCTGTGATGCGCGTGCCCAGGTAAGGCCAAACCTCCTTCAGCACCCCCAAGGGGATCTTGTCGATGCCGGGGGTAGTGGATTTGGTCTGGAAGACCGCCCGGCACGTTTCCTCCAAGCCTATCCTGGCCCAAGGGATCTGTCGGGGGGGGGAGCCAGAAAGGGTGTCTCATCCGGGTCAATGTCTGCCGCCTCGAGCTGGCGCTCCAGTAGCGTTGACCGCAGGAGCTCGACCTTCTGAGCCGGGTAAGCGGCCAGGCCCGTGGCTCCCACCAGGGGGGCGTTTGTAGCCGGAGGGAGTGTTTGTGCCACCGCACTACGCCGTAGACCTCTGTGAGGGATATGCTTGGCTGATCCTCTCACAGTGGTAGCTACGCTTCGCCCTCCGCACTACCCACCGGAACTCACGGCGCTCTGCGTCCGCCGGGCCTGCACGTGTGGCACGTTGGAAGGCGCGGTGAGCCGCACGGCACTCGTCGTTCCACCACCGGGCGCCTTGGGACTGTGGCCTGCTTCGGGGAGTGGCCCCTTCTATGGCAAGGGAGATGGATTCCACCAGGTCCGCGGCTTCTTTTTCAGGGTCCTCTGGCGCAACGGTGGCGCGATGGGGGAGTAGCAGCTCACGTAGCCGCTCCCGATCGCAACGGCCGTGCTGCAGCTGGCCGGGTAAGGGTCCGGGCGCTCTGCCACCGGGGAGGCTGGCCAGCAGTGACTCGTGGTCAAAGGTGGCGTTGAGGTGGAGGGCGACGCCCGCACTGGCTTCCGGATCGTTGGATAGGGCCAGGTCGAGAACCCTCCCAGCCCTGTGGATAGGGACGCCGGGGTTCAGCGTCCGGAGCCCATTGTCCTCGATCCACGCAGCGAGCTGTCCTTCCGGCAAGGGTAGCCCGGCGCGCGGTAGGGTCCCAGTCGGAGTGGCGCTGGTTGAGATCACCCACCACCAGGGTGTTGGGGCCTGGCTGCTGTTGAATAAGCACCTCCAAGCCCTCGCCCGCCCTCTCTGAGCCCGCTGGGGCGTTGTAGACCTCCAGCACGGTGACTGGGCCCGTCGGCCCCTGGAATTGCACGGAGAGCAGGTCCGGCGAGAGGTTGGCCAGCAGCTGTGCTGGTCTCCAGCCGCCACCCTTTCTCACGTACAGAAAGGCCCTGGGTCGAGTGGCCCAGCTGTCACAGGGTGCGAAGAGGTCGTACCCTGGATGGGTCTTTGTCACCCTGGCACCATCGTCGCCCATCCGTCCAGGGTTCTTGGATGGATATTGCCTCTGCCTCCTCGGTGAAGCCGAGGTGCAAGGCAATATCGTGGGCTGGTCCTCCACGGCCCACATTGGCATGGAAGACGCGGACGTTCGCAGGGCGTCCAGTCTTCCGGGCTCTGTGATGTCCCCTACTGATCAAGAGCGGAGTAGGGAGTCGTTGACGGCTCGGGACCGGAGGGAGAGAGGTGAACCGGCGCCATGTCGGTCGGGGCCGGGGGGTTAGCGGAACTCGTCGCACGGCTAGCCGCCTGGGCCAGGGCCCATTGCCGGCCGCCCACCGTGCGAATGGAATTGAGCTGGCTCTTGGTTGGTCGGAAGATGACGCCGTACTCTCTGCGAGGGCGGGCCGGGCAGGCCGTGTCGTCGGCTGGATGGGGGCCGCGGCAGCTGATGCAGCAGACAGGAGACTGACAGGGTCCATCGTGCGCCACGGCGGCGCACTTCCCGCACTTGGGGGCCCAGGCGCAGTTCCGTTCGTGGTGGAACCCGGCGCACCGGCCACAAAGCGTCAGCCGTAGCTTCTGCTTGATGGCCCGGAGCGACACTGACCGTCCGAAGAGGCGCAGGGAGGCTGGCCACTTGTGGGCCTGGTCGGCCCGCACGCCGACCACCACCTCGCCGTTGCTGCACGTCTCCTCCGCTGAGCGCTGGCTCCATGCAACGTGTTCGGGTGCCAGTCCGGTCATTTGTTTCAGCTCAGCCCGAAGAAGGTCGGGCGTCACTGCTGAGTGTTCACCCGGGCCAACTTGAACCGAGTGCGGAACGGGGCTGAGCAGAAAGCTTGCCCATCTTTGTTGGCCTTCGACGGCCATGGCGCCAAACTTGGCCCGGATTTGTTCGGCCTTCTCCAGTAGAAGCTGGCGCTTTCCGGGTGCAGGGACAACTGCCAATCCCGACCGAACG
>KN173791.1:101974-125889 GCA_000758425.1 Nilaparvata lugens yeast-like symbiont | reverse complement strand
CGGTCCAGTTGTCGTTCTCGGCTTCAGCCGCCAAGGAGAAGGCTTCCAGGATGGATGGCTGGGCTCCGCCGTAGCTGGGCGGTGAGGGCCGAGCAGGGAGCAGGTGGCAGCTGCGGATTGGAAGCGTTCTATCAGCGCTTCCATCAACGTGTCGTCCAGGTGTTCCGGATGGGCCTTCCTGGCGCGGGAGAAGGCGGAGATAAGAGGTGTGGCGCGTATTGCCGTGCGCCCGCTGCGCCGGACAGGAGCCATCCTGCCGGACGCGATGAAAGAGGTCTTACGCGGTTTTGCGCGTCCTCAAGTTTGCAGAGGTATTCTGGCGCGAAGAAAAAAAGGGAAGGGGGCGGTTGATGTTGTGACCTTGCACCGAGGCCGAAGGTGCTGGGGGATTCAAGTCGGAATGAGCAACAGGTCCAGTATCACGAAGTCACGTGCCCGAGTTTGCCTCAGACATCCTCAGTGCTGGCGCACAAGACGGACCTTGATGTTCAAATGTCGTTTAGCTCAGCCCAGAGGAGCCACAAGACGGTCTGGAGGTAACTGGAATAAGACAACTCCAAACGAGCAAAAATGCCCACCCTAGTGCCCGATTTCCTTCCGCGTCTTACGCCATTCCTCAGATTAGTTGGGCAGGGGCACATTTACCACGACAATCCATGAGCTGAGGGCAAACCCCTTCGGGAAAACCTCAGAAATCCCTCCGGCACCCATTCACAACGGGCAGTCGGGTATTCATTCTCGGGGAACATCCCACTGAGGGAGTGGGAGGAGCGGGCATCGAAACCTTAGATTCTAGTAGTCACACCCAGAGCTATATACCCAATACTATCACCCTTTTGATTAACTCGAGGGAGCCGGTTGATGGTGGATTTATTTACGTCGTGCAGCACGTGTCTATGCACGTGCGCCATCCCGATAGGGCAACCGACGCGGGAGCACGCGCTAATCGCGTCTCCCGGTTCAGTCGGCTATCTCACAAGCCAGCAGGTTGTCGAAAGGGGTTCGGGCCCGTCAATTCAGGCCGACCCTGTCCGCAGCACCATCATGGGTGCGCGTATGTTTAGGACTTCCGCCGCTCCCTCTTCGTCATGTTCCCGACCGGAATTATCCTCCAACTCCCTCTGAAGTGAAGCCTGGGTTGGCCCTCTCCCCCAGGTCCGGCGCGTCCGACGCCCGCAAACCGTCATACGAAGGATCGTGAAAATCCAGGGAAAACTCTCGCGGGAGAAAACCTGGCGAGGTTGGGTTCATGAGCAATACCTTCGGCGCAGTCGGACCGGTGAGGTGCTGCATCGGCGGCGACGAGGTTGGGCGGTAAGCCGCTCAATCGTGGCGAATGCACGAGTTGAGCATGTTCGGGCGACGGGGAACCCTCCCAGAAATCCAGTTGCGGAAGTCGTGTGGTGTGTAGTCCTCGTTGTGCCCGGGGGAAGAGAGTGGTGCTGGTGGTGTTGAGGTCGAGGGCCAGTTGGCTTCGCGGAGTTGTGGCGTGTTAGTGTAGAATGGTGCACAGAATACTGACACTACTGAAATCCAACAGCAGCGAGAGGCTGAATTTTTTTTCGGGGGAGGGTTGAGGGAGCCGGTTGAACCCCAACCACCAGAATCCTGAACACTGTCTTGTCACATGACGCGGGCGTTGGCACGAATAAGCGTGCAAGTGCGAGTGGCATTGTGGCTTTGAGGATATCATGCCCTCTGTATTCGTAGAGGATACTTGATAGCCTTCTTGTACAGTCCGCAAGGATCTCGTATTTTTGGGTGGGGTTGTGCTCTTACTGCTAGCCTGCTTGTATCAGATCAGTAATAAAGTACTTCACAGACAGTAATTATATACGAAAAATACATTTGCATCAGCCATCTAGGTGGGGGCAATCCCCATCCAACATACGAGATTCTTGCAGACTGTACTTCGTAAGTGTTACTTGACTAGACAACTGATTCTGAAATATCCAAGTACCTGACCGGGTGGTTTATCACGTAGGGTTAGGTTCAACTCCTAACAGCGCTACACGGGTGTCGCAGATAGCTTTTCCGTACCTCAGATACATACCTCAAGTTATCGATCGCTCACGCAAGTATCGTGGCTGGCCCTCTTGTCATGGTGGCGCGCTAATCGAATGTCATGCCTCTTCTCTCAAGACGATTCCCGTTTGTTCTCTCTTCCTTTCTTTTGCGCGCGCGTGCACACTCAATCCTCATTTCTCTATCCTGTGCTTCTCTTCCTCACCTTTTTTTTGCATTCGTCTCTCTGCTAACTGGGCTCTAACTCCTCTCCGACTTTCCTTGTCTCTGATTCCTCTCCTCAACCAGTGACGACAACGACAACATAAACTGACCCCTCGAGTGGGATGCTTGCTCTGGTCCCCGGCGACTTCTCTATGCCAAACACACTGCCTTACTCGACCTGCCCGGTTTCTTCGAGTCCTCTGCCGGCAGCTGACCGAAGAACCACGCCTGTCCGGCGCCGAAGCCGCTGGTAGCTGCCCCTCCTTGCCCCGACTTCTGAGAGACCATTATGGGCGTCTGGGTGACGATATTTGTGGCATACATAGTGGGAGGCATCACTTTCCTCCCTCTTATTGCTGCCTTTGCCTTTCTCCATGCATCCTACACATTTCCCTTCCGCTACGATGTCGTTCCTCGTCCAGCCAACGACGATGGGGATAGCAATCTCGTCCAACCTGGCGACGACATGGCGCCTCTTGAGGCCGCCAGAAAAGCAGCTGTGGCCGAGTCAAAGACACGTTTCGACCAGGACATGGAGGTGGTGGCCGGCTATTTCGCTGTCTGCCGCGAGTATACGCCCATGGGTATCAATGCCAAGCCAATAGAGCGTTCGACGCCTGTGGGCTCTACCACCGTTGCAGCCTCAAGCCCCAGCGTCTACCAGACCATGTACAGAAGCATTTTCGATCGGAAACCGCCACCTGGTGTACAAGACGGCAGCGGCCTGAGCCAGAGACCCAAGAAAGCGGGCAATGTCTTCTATGTGGTGCTACGGTGCGTTCCCCTTGCCACTAGATTTAATCGTCACGTTGTCTGATACGGGTCTAGGCACTGCCATCTTATGCTCTTTGACGATGATGAGCAGCTCGAGGTGCGGCACGTCATCTCACTGGCCCATCATGCCATCAGCATCTACTCGGGCGGCGACACAACACCGGAAGGCGAGCTCTTCATCAAGCGCAATGCCCTATGCTTGTCGCGTCGGCAGGGAGGGCTAGATGAGAACACTGACAACCAACTGTTCAAGCCTTTTTTTCTCTTCTCTGAAAATTGTTCAGCGAAAGAAGACTTTTACTTTGCCCTCCTCAAGAACCAGGAGCAGACGTTTGGGTTCGACTCATCAGCGCCTAAGCCCAAGCAGTTCGATGTTAAGAGCATTATTTCCCTCGTGCAGAGGCTGCACTCGTCTGAAGATTACTTTCATTCGCGTTGGCTTAACGCGGTACTAGGCAGGCTGTTTCTGGCTGTCTATAGAACGCGCGATTTAGAGAATTTCCTCCGCGACAAGATCACTAACAAGATATCGCGCGTCAAGAGGCCATCGTTCCTGACCAACATCACCATTCAGGGCATCGACACGGGCGAGGCAGCACCGTATTTTACGAACTTGCGGCTCAAGGACCTGACGGTGGAGGGAGAGTGCGTGGTCGAAGCTGATGTCAGATACACGGGCAACTTCCGTATCCGGGTCGGCGCCACAGCCAAGATTGACCTTGGCGCCCGCTTCAAGGCACGAGAAGTGAACCTGGTGCTGGCCGTCCTCCTCAAGCGCGTCGAGGGCCACGTACTCTTCAAGATCAAGCCACCACCCACCAACCGGCTCTGGTTCTCGTTTCAGACGATGCCCAAGATGGAGATGGCCATCGAGCCCATCGTCAGCTCGCGGCAGATCACATACACGGTCATTCTACGTCAGATTGAGAACCGAATCAAAGAAGTATTCGCAGAGACTCTGGTGCAGCCGTTTTGGGACGACGTGCCCTTTTTCCACACAGAACACAAGCAATGGCGAGGCGGCATCTTCGAGGACGATGATGCTGTACTGACTGCGCCCTCTGGCGACGGTGATACACTTTTGGGAAGTGGCCAGAGTGTCCCAGCTCCGACGCACGATCGGGCCGAAGAAATGGTGTCGATGGCAGATGGTCGGCCGACAGAAAAAACTCATAATTTCGCCGTGCTGGCGGCGCAGCAGTCGGAAAAGTCGAGCCTGTTGAGCAGGAGAGCAGCCAAGGGTGATAGTGACTGCTTGACGCCGGTCGCTTCCTCAGGCGCGGACGTCAAGGGGTCTCCTTTGCGCGCGCCGGGCATCTTCAAGGGCTCGACGGACCCCATTGTCGGCACAGAAACAGCTCATGCGGATCTCTTCAAACCGTCCACATCGCCCCCTGACCACGCAACCAACTATATGGCGGCATTGCAGTCGCGATCGCGCGAGGGTTCGCCGCTGAGAACGCCTGGAGCATCGCCTGCGAAACCAAGACCGCTAGCCAAGGCGACGAGCCAATCTTCGATGCGGTCAAACAAGGACGCTGCGGAATGCGAGACGAAACAAGGCCGCAACGGCGACCAAGTGCACACTGGAAGGCGGAACACGGCATCGTCGGTCGAATCTAGCTCTTGCGGTGACGCGTCCAGCACCAACTCACGGACGACGCAACCGTTCGTGGCAGGCTCCTTGAAAGACCAGTCAGGCGCGCCGGGCGGAGGCTTCTTCCTCCGGCGGGAAAATTCGAACGTATCGACAATATCGGCGGCCGAGCCTCTGCACGGCGAGACCAAGAGAAGTACACTGGCTGCCGTTACGAATGCCGCCGTGCAAGCAAAGCAATGGGGGTGGAGCGCGCTGCAGCGACAAAAAGAAGGCCGGCGCAACGGCGAAAAGGTGACACAGGTTGACCTCAGCCAGCCCATGGGCCGCGGCCAGCCGCTGCCGCCACCGGGCGTGCCATTGCCAGGCCCGACAGGAGCGAGACTCAAGGTCGGGACGCCGTCGGTGCTCAGGCGCAGGCCGACGCTGGAGCAGGCGCCTTCCGAAGCCAGCGAGACAGGGGATCAGGAGCGGTTCTCGGCGCCGACGCCGGCGCCGGTGGGTCACGCACAAACCAGGGGGCGCGGTGCAAGCCAAGCACAGGTGGAAGAGAGCGACGAGAAGATGCTCATTGTTGAAGCGCCCAACGATTCTCAGCCCGGGACCCCGCTGACGGAAGACAAGATGGAGAGCGTGACGGCATCGGATGGCGATATGCTGGCAGTTGCGGCAGCAGACGTGACAGGTGAGGGAGCTCAAGGCTCTGCGACGGAAGCACTGGAGCCTGAAGGAAAGTGGACGTCGAAGAAGCCGCAAGCGGAGGACAAGGGCGACGCCGCTGCCGCCGCGGCCACCGACGATGACGACTACTCGGGATGGATAGAGGATGACGTATTGGGCGGGCTCGAGGAGGACCAGCGGCGGTAGGGCCGGGGATGAAGGACGGTGGCGGAGAAGAAGCAGGGGAAAATCAGAGGTGGATGAATAGCATATGGCTCGCAGCATACACGGCCTCGCACGTACAAGCAACCTCGGTGAATGTACGGGGGACGTCAGGCAGTGTCGTCATCGTCACCAATCCAGCGTCGCGGCCGGCGAGTGGCCCCGAAGCTCGGCTTCACCCACCAGACGGGGCGACGGCGGACGCGGTGGCGGCGCGCACGGCCAGCAGGTCGGCCAGTGTGCGCTCGTCGGTGGCCAGGCGCGTCTGCAGCGCCGGCACACCGAGCCGGCACACCAGACAGTGCGTCGACCGCAGGTACATCTCCAGCGTCGCTGAGCGCTGGTCGCCAACATCGCCGCCGCCGGCGGTCGGCTGCCACGTGTTGACGCGCTGCACCTTGGACATCTCGTCCCACCATTGGCGCGCGCTGGCACCCACTAGGCTCAGGATGCGCTCCAGAGGTGGCACCAGGTGCTTGGCGATGTAGTAGTCGCCGTCCAGCTGCCACTGCGGATTTGCCACCAGCTCTTCCGGCGCCCACGCACCGGTCCGCTAACCGCGCCCGCGGCGCGCCCGAGACGACATACGGCACCCGTTCGCCGTACTGCGGCTCTGCGCGCGCATCTTGCCGCATATCCGCCGCGTGCTGATGAGCGCGCCGGCCGGCGTCGTGCCGCGATCCAAGTACGTGCCCAGGTGCACCTCGCGCGCGAAGCAAAAGTCCTGCACCGACACGGCGCCGCGCATGATCTTGTCGCACTGCTCCTGAAAGTAGCGTTTGATCTGGCTCAGGTCCGCCGTCTCGAACAGCAGCCGCAGCACCTTTTCCTCCATCTTCTTCTCTGCCGGCGTCCCGTCACGCCGCACCGTCTCGATGCCCTTTGCGTCCAGCTTGGGCGCCGACTGCTCCTTATTCTCGTACTTGTAGCCCACGTACCGCTTCTTCGCCACAAGCACGCACGGATGAGACCTTTTCGACTGAGCTTGATCGGCCGCGGATTAGCGTCTGTGATTGCCTTGGCCATCTCTTCGCCCATGGAAAACGCCTGCTCACGCGTCCGGCCCTTGAGATAGACGAATAGGCTGTCCATGTCGCCGTACACCACCTCAGCCCCCCAGCGCTCGACCGAGTAGATGTAGGTAATCGCCCGCTCCAGCGTCTCGCGCCCCGTCTGCACCACGCTGTCCGCAATCTCCGAGCACGACATGCGCCCCGAAAAGGACGCCGACGTGTAGCCGTAGGTCACGTTGGCCAGAAGCTTCAGTACCAGCTGCCGGTGGTTCAGCAGCTGTTGCAGCGCCCTGTCGCCGCGCCCCCGCTTCATCCCGCTCTTAACTATGACCCGCGTCTCCAGAATCTCCGTCAGCATCTTGGCCAGCAGCGACTTGCGCGTTTCAGCCTTGACATACATGACGCCATTGGGTGCGATGTTGATGTGGTCCTCCAAGAGCACCAGCAGGCCTCGTTGACGCTCGTACTCGGTGAAGCCCATCTTGTTCTTGCCCCGCCAGTCCTTGATACGGCCTAGGAAAGTCGAGTAGCAGTAGTTGTCCGCAATCATGACGCTGGGGTAGAGGCTCTGAAAGTCCAGTACTACCAGCGGGCTGTTGTAGAACGCGCTCTGCGGCTCCATCGCGAGCGGCAAGCACTCGAGTGCGTTCTGTCCGCCCACCTGCTTCTTACTGGGAGACACAAGCATCAGGTTCTCTGGCTTGGCAATCCGGAACATGATGGACTCAACTTTGAACTGCGAGCCCCGCGACAAGACGGAAAAGAAGTCGACGCCGAGCAGTCTTGCCTGCTCGCTCGTCCGCGCAATGAGTTCTCTTGCCTCTATCACTTTCAAGTTGAGCCGGGTCCGTGTCTTGTAGTATCGTAAAAGCCTGCCGAGATCCCTGCATTTTCTGCTCTTGTACCATTGCGTGAGCGTCCGCCAAGAGTAGTGAGGCACTCTGACGTGCAAGAGATGCCAGGTCACATTTTCTAGCGTGTACTGCAGTAGTTTCAGTTCATTCTGCATCGCTCTCCAGAGGTTGATTACGTGTCGCCCTGTCACGCGAATCGTTGACTTTGTCTTCAAGTCCCAGCCGTCATCTTTCTTCGTAAATCGTCCATGTGGCTCGCTCTTCATCCGCGAGAATTTTTCACAGAGGTCATAGTCGTACACGTGTCGCGCTCGCTCGATCAAATACCCCCAGGAGCTTCCGAGCACCTCGAAACCCGCCAAAATGTCGGGATCAAGCCGTCGCACGACTTCAATCATGCGGTTTAACACGCCGAGTTCCGAGTCTTCCTCGTCGACCTCCACTCCGCGGCTGCATTGCCACATCTTTTCTCCCATTGAACCATCCGTTGCGAGTGTGATAATGCCCGACTGCAGGTCGTCCGCCGAGTCTTGGCTGTTCATCACCTTCTCGTCCGACTTGCAAGCCCAGAAGATGCACTGCAATTCGTCCTGCTCGGGATTGGGAACAAGTTTGCCCCTGGTGTTGACGTGTATCTCAAGGCTCATGGTACTCATGTACTGCACTTCATGCTCCACATTTGATGATATTCGCTTCTGCGTGTACTTGAATCCATGCTTGTTTGGGGGCGATGCTTCTTCGATCTGAGACAGCCAGCGCGTCTTACTCGTCGCCTTTCCCCGTCTTTGCTTCTTTTTCTCGTCTTCGTCACGACGCGTCTGCCCCTTCAGCCATCCGTTCACTTCTTTGCGTGTCGGTGGTGTCTCAGCATACTCCCAGCTTCGACAACTGCATTCGTATCGCTGATGATCTTGCTCTCGTGCAAGCCTAGTTCTTCCATTGACCGGTTCCTGTCTGACACCCGCTTCTGTCTCGGGCGATACGCTCAGATTGAAAGGGGGAGGAAACGGCACCGTAACTCCACTTAGTCGGTACTCTCTCCTGGCATATTCACGATTCCTCTCTGGCACATCTTTTTCGTCACTGTAGAATGCATCTTGATAGACGATGTATGGCAAACCGTACTCCTGCATAGCTAGGCTCTGCTTTTTGCTTGGGGGTGCAACTGCGTAGATCATCATGCTTTTGTGGCGTGATCATCTCCTTAAGGATGACAAAATCTTGACCGTCTCAGACCGGCAATTCAGCTTCAAGGAAGACCACATTGACGAGGTCGAGCGCTGTGACGGAGGGTGAATGTAGGCTGCGGCCGATGCAGATATGGGTAATGGCTGCGCGATTTGACTGCCACCAGCCCCCCGCCGATGCGAGGAATAATGTCTTTCCAGGCTGAGAGGTGACCTGCTGCTTATTTTTCTGAGGTGCTTGTCGGAAATTTTTGAGCTAGGGTTATTTTTCGAATCAGTCGTAGCTGCAGGGGGGCCTTCCTGGATTTTTGCAAAATCTTGCTCCCACGACCAGCTACCGAGCGGCTCAATTTCACGGGCTCTTGGATGTTCCGTCTCACGCTTTTCCATCATAGGCTCCTCAATGGCTGTAGAAAGTGGTTCCAGCTTGGTGCGCTTATCGGCGTATTCCCTCTCGTATACTCTCAATCGTTTGCGCTTGAGCTGTTTCATCGTATGACCTCCTATCGTGCCTACAGTATTGACTCTGCTGACCAGACCTTCGTCTTCCGCAACTTCCAGCAGAGTCGAAGATACTGGAATGATTGGAAGTCGCCCTGTTTTCAACACGCTGCGGCCAACCCCCAAAAGCCCCTTACAAGGATGTCGGCCTTCCTCGCCATCTTTGGTCAAGCCGGCCAGACCACCTGCAGCTGTTTCATCATTCGGTAGTGCTTCGACAAGGTCTTCACACTCAATCAAATTTTCTAAATTTTCTTGATCCGAATGTCCGTCAAGGACATCTGCTGGCTGAGTTTGGAGAGCTTTGATCTCGTCCACATCAATGCTATTGGTCGGATCTTCAGGCACTTGACTGAGATGCGAGAGCAGGCCAAGAGCCGGCATGAACTTAGACGGATAAAAGTCCTCGACAGATTGAAGAGCAGTTTTTACGCCTTGCTCAAGCTCACCTGCCTTGACAAACGTATCGAAATCAACGGCTTCGCTGCCGAGGTCTTGCCTCTCCCTATCGACTAATTCTCGCATCTCCTCTCGGTATTCTGCCTCGTGAATCCAACTTTGTGGTTGAGAGGTCCATGGGTCCGCGGACATTGTGACTAGCCCGTCTAGAGAAAAGGGATTGGCTTCCTGCTGCGTAAGGGGCATTTGCCGCTTTTGTCTCTTCATTTCGTCTCGCCAAAGTCCGGCCATGCTGTGCACGATTTTGACATGGCTCGGAATGGGATCAGTACGTTCGACGAAACTATGATGCAATTGAAGCTCTTTCACCTTCTTGCGGTTGATAATGTGCTGAACACAAATATCAACCTTGATTGAGCAATGGCTAGCACGAGGCAGGGAGGGTTCGTCTATGATACTGGCTGCGGGTATTGACAGGCTGTTCCACAAGTGTGACGATTTCGATGCGTGCTCGTGTTGAGGAACTGGGGATCGAAATGTAGTCTTGGATGATTCGAGGTAGTCGCAGCCGTACAGATTATAATCAATCATGAATTGGAGAAGAAACTGTAAATGTGCCTCGTAAGGCTGAAACATCTGCTTCATAATGGCTCCCTGTTGAAAAAGGGTTGCCAGTCGAGTCATGACACCGGGATTCAACATAAAAGTTTTGAGGAAGAAGCGATAGCCAACGTGGAACCCATAAAAGGGAATACCCTTGACCAGAGTGATCCGGGCCACAAAATTTGCACCGTCCTCATGCTGGTCTTTCCGATAGCTCACAGCTAGTGCATGGTCGATGGACAGATGAAGGCGATAGATGAAAGCGCCAACTATAGACCCTGTGAGCAAGCGGGACGCCGGCTAGTGCCGTAGTATGGATGGGTCATCAGCCAGACCTTGTTCCGGAGCCAAGCTGTCCAGATACTCGACGTACAAGTAAGGAAATGCGCCGTGTATGTGGGTGCATACCTTCTGACCTGTCTCCGTTGAACCGAAGACCCTAACGACAGGCACTTTTGGGCCCTGGGGAAACCGAGAAAGGCGTACGTCATTGCGCAGCTGGGGATCATGACGAGCCGGGGCAGCCTGGTAGTGATCGATGTAGTTGAGCCTGAATCGGAACAGGTCCATCCCCTCGTGTGTTTTCGCGCTCCATCAGGACCGGTGATGCGTCTCGATGCGCTGAGTAGTGTAGCTGAGACGTCGAAGCTAATACTGGCGCTGAGATGAGAGGATACCTGGGACATGAAAGTACACGTGTTTTATCACGTGCTAAATGACGTTCGTAAAAAATGAGGCAGACGCTGATATTTCGTACATGACTTGTTAATACTGCTCGTTGGCTCTACCTTTGCAAAGGCCAACGGGTAGACCTGTCAGGAGGGGTGTACCCCGCGGTATCCAGCTTACGCTTAGCCCATACGATGTTGAATCGAGGGCGCCTTACGCCTAGATTTCCTCCCCTTGTTCCTTGCCCGGCTACCCTGGGGGCGTACCGACCTATCTCGGAGGGATATCGCTGAACATCCCCGTCGCCGTCGCAAACCCCGCGAACAGCTTCCTCCCCTTCGGACCCAGTAGCTCTTCCAAATTTTCCGGCGGTCTTCGTGACCGCCTCGAGCCTCTCCACTTGGCCAATGCCTTGCGGCAATCGACGAAGTGCCTAGGAGACTTGTCTCGCCCGCACGAACAGCGTAGTTCGCCGTTGGGGTGATTGGAACCACTTGTGGTACTCGGCGAAGCCGCGGTGCCCCGTCCAGGACGCATACGGTCGGACCAAAATCCTCCTGGGAAGACTCAGCTCCGGCAGTCTTGTCCGTTGCATACCGAATCCAAGCTGCTTGCATCGAGGTGGGCAGGCGTCCGCCCACCAGTCGTCTACAAGCTCCTGGCACTTCGACCTGCACCCTCCTCTTGGCGGCCACGAGGATCCATTACCTCGGCGTCTTCCCGGGGACGTCCTTGAGCGCGTCCTTGGCCAGTTTGTTGGCTTGCTCGTTTCCCGGGGCCTCGGAGTGGCCTGGGAACCAAGCTACGCCCACTCTTCCGGCCTGGAGGAGGGCCATGAAAGCCGGCGATCGCTGAATGCGAGGACGTCGCCTAGCCCCACTTCAAGGCGTGAACTGCAGCCTGATTGCCCACTGGAACGTGAATTTACTCCTGGGATGCGTCATTAAGCGCAGTGCCGTCTGTAGTCCAGGCAGGGCGCCCTGTACCTCGGCATCGAAGACCTCGGCTCGGGGTAGCGGCCCGCTGTTGGCTGCCAGCTCTGCGGCGGAGGACCATTTTCCTGTTGTCGCGGAGGTGGTGTTATTTAAGTTCAAATTGTATAAATGGCAGGGCCTGAGGCCATTTTTTAGAAGCGTCACGGGTATTAAACCAGAATCGTAAGGCAGATTCGATGGTAGCAACGAATCGCTCGGTTTAGCTATCCTTTTGCGGGTTATATGCCAGGAGAATAAAAGGTTGGTGCGCAGAAGTTTCAAAAGAACTCGAAAATTGCTTGGAGGTCAATCTGGTTGAGCTGCTACACACGCGAAATGGCTTCTTGTTCTTGTACAGTTCCTTTCTCTCCAGGATCTTCTGCATCATTTTCAGGGTTCCTTTTCCGTTCACCATATTTTGCATCAATACTAGGAAAAGATGAGGATGTTGAAACGGATGGTGGACGGGAAAGGTAATCTGCAAGGAAATTCGCCTGACCACTACGGTACTGGATCCTTATTCCGTAATGCTCTATGGCATCCAAAAACCGGACCATCCGCGCTGGCTGGTCGGCTTTTGTCCGTAGGATGCGTAATGACTCCACCTGGTCGGTAATGAATGAAAATGTGTTGCCAGATGGCAGCAATCGACTTTAGGTCCCGATCAGTTATGATTCATCTCGGTATTTCATAGTTGTTATAGGGAAGCCATGCGGCCACGCGTCCTCCGTTCACTCGCGCGGGGTCGTCTTTGCGGCATGGGTTGAGAATGACCCCCATACTCAGGTGGTCGACCTGGGTTACTATGGCATCTGTGATGGGCACTCTGTATGATTTTTGAGTAGCCCTTCCTTCAATGTATAAACATACCTTGCGGCGTTAATCCTGGCTTTTTATGGCCGATTGATTCATGCATAACAAAGGGGGCACTTTTCTTCTCCTTCGACATCGCACCCCAGACCATGATGGAGGTTTTGGCCTTGGCTTCTGCTTTCTGAACGACCAGATCAGGTTTGTATGCTTCCAATGAATGCCTCAAAGCCCAGCCGCCAGGATTTGAGCTGCGATTTTGGATGGTCGATTCATCAGAAAACATTAACTACGGAGGCGTCAGTTAGTTGAACAAGCCTTCCACCTTCAGACTCACGTATGTCAATCAACTCGCACTCGTTTCTTCCCCAATAGCGTGAAAACTTTAGCCTGGCCTTGGTTTGTTCGTCTGAGAGGGAAATATTCTTTCGGGGCAGTCATTTACGGATGCCAGCCTGATTCAAAGCCTGACGAATTTTCTTTGGGCTCGCTGGGGTTGGTATGGAGTTCACAAGCTCTTTTCGCTTGATCTGACGCGCACGAAGGACTGATCGAACTAATGAACGATTTTACCTAGGCGGAAGACTCCGTGGCCTTCCGGAGCGAGGTTTTTAGGAAAGTGTGTCGGTAGAATTGAATCTCTTGATCAGCGGCCTTACTTAGCTGTCGGGGAGGTTAAATTGGCGTGCAAGCTCGGCTGGTCTGATTCCTGCGTCAACTGCCGCAATAATGGCTGCACGAACTTTGAGTTTGGTTGCAGAACTTCTCTGGCGGTTTCCAGCTATAATGGCACCAAAATGGCGATTTTCAGAAGTCATGGTGATTTTGAGTGCAATTTGAAAGATAGATGATGATGTGAGGGAAGCTGCTAAACCGAGACGCGAGGTGCACGAACGAGCCAAAATCGCGCACACCTTTGGCACTCCACTCACTGAACTTGATCTTGGAACACACTCGCATGCATCATGCCAGCACTACGGACTCGACACACACTACCCCATTCTTCTCGGCGACTATCTTGCATAGACGTCCATTCTCCGTCATTGGCTCTCCACGATCGCCGGTCGCGAATCACACAGCCTCTAGGACCTCGAATCTCTTTCTCTACTTCAACAAGTATCATGTCCCTTCCAGATCTGCTGCTCTTCGCTGTAGCATTCAACAGTCTTGTGCACTCCTCGACTTCGTCTCCGATGAGAAGCCCGGCCTTTGCTTCATTGATTCCTTCAGCCGGCCATGAAATCTGACCTCCCGCCCACATTCGTCTGGTGTATGGTTCTGGAGCGTTGAAGGTTGAGTCGCTGCCGTCTGCACCTAGTTGTGCTTCTAATGCGTGTGGGGTGAAATACACGAGGTGATATCCCGGAGGCAACGGGGTACCGGTCGGAGGTGGCGTATGGCGGATGTCGACGTCGCCGAAAAGCCTCCTCCCCAGCGTCAAGGACAGCTTTTGAGCTTAATTGGCGTCAATGACCTGACGCCTCGCGGAAACTACACCGGCGAATTTATCCTTGAGACGAGACGCAGCGTCGGTTGCAGCAGTGCTGACCAGTCGACGGCCGGAGAGCAAGGTATTGAGATGTTCTCGCCGACTGAAAGCTGCTACAACGCGTCCGAAGCTGCGAAACGCGTTGATCGAAGCCATGGGCGTCGGAGATCACTTAAAAATAAAATACTGAACTGAAAATACCCAAGGAAAATGCCAGCTGGTCGTGGACGTGTGTATAGTCATAGTGAGACGTGCTGTCTCGGTTACTGTGTCGCAGTTTAATACATGGTTTGTCGAAATGGACTCAAATTCCCGACAGGGAGAGAGAGGTGGTTTTTAACACCGCATCTGAGTTACGACGACCCTGTTAATGATGCGCAGGAGGGAACCATTGACTGGGAAAGGCAGCGTACTTCGTAGACGCCGTAAAATCAGTAGTTACCAGAAAATCAATCAGTTGAGATAGTTACTCTGCTCTACTTAACAGTCGCGAAGCCTTCATACTCGCATCATATCTCCGCGCTCTATGCGACCAAGTGAAGCTATCGCGCAATACGCGGTGACGAGACGCGGTACATGGTATCCCCCACCGCAACGCAACATGGCTAAACTATCTCCGAGCTAAATCTGGCCACTCCCTGTGCTTGTGACTTTGGGGAGTAAGCGCTTAGGCTCAACCTCCGTAGCTTGAATGAACCCGTTCGCGAGCGCAAAAGTTGATAGCGGTATGCCTTTTCTACCATTCTACGACATCACATTCGAAACGCCATGGGCTCGTTTGTGGAAGTATATGTCGCGGAGTTCCTCATTGAGTTGCTGAACGTGGGGAGAAAGAAATGGCCGTGTCAGGGACAGGTTGGTAGATGAGCAGGTTTGAATGGGGTTCGATGCACTAAACTACCTTGGCGAAGTACGGAAGCGTGCCACTGCCAAAATGTTACTGGATATGGACGACGCCATCCAACTCGACACTTTTGACATGCTCGTTGGCCTGGAGCGTGGTCATGGCATCATCGTCAAAGCGCACGCTGAGCGGTACGTACAATCATCGTCAACAGGATGCCATTCTTCCGAGGATTCACAATGAAGACTCACGAAAAAGCCTTGATAATCGAATACTCCTGCTCTATTTTGCCGCCCTGTTCAACGGCCTGTTTCTTTGCACTGCATCCATCGGTAAGCGCGAGGGCCTGCGGTCAGGGCGAGGGTATGGCGTCAATAACACGTACGCATCGACTTTCTCAGGAGTCGCATCTTCGTTGAGGGAGACCTGCAGTGTCAACGAATGTCAGATACACAAATAGGGCCAAAGGAGCTGCACCATGATGGGACGAGGATGCATGGCCCGCTCACAATATAGGAAGGCATTTCAGTAGAAAAAAGGGAGCTCGATGAGAGTTAGAAAGCGTAGATGGCGAAAGAAGGAAGAATCAAAGAAGGTCTTGTGGATGCTGACGATGGTTGGACTTTTGATGCAGCACCTGTTGTTAAAGGCGAGGATGAGGATGGGGATGAAGATGGTGATGATAGACGTCCCACGCCCAGTTCGTGCCTTGGAGCGGGGTCAAGGATCCACGCGTCATGATTTACCAGGGAAAGACCCAGTTTACTGGGAAATCGTATGTAGTTAGGCAATACATACTGCAGCACTTCGTACTCCGTACCGCTGGCCCGGATGACTCAGCATACCCCAGGTCGGTCCACTGTAGTTTGGTCAAACCGAGGAGATGCACCAAGACCTTTTTTAGTTTGCCATCATGGGCATCTCCGCAAGCCGCCACGGGAGGCATACTGATCACATCCACGGCTACTCGGCCTCAAGGATCTTACATCCCTGGGCGCAGGCGGATAGCCTGATGAGTCCTCCGAGTGCGCATGACTGCAAGAAAAAGGAGGCGCGGCGCTCGGGCGGACACCAGACAATGCGCATGGGCACTTGGGGCTGTTTCCGAAACCCGCTCCCCGCCCGTCCTGCAAATCCATCCACCAACCAGCTTAGAGGAAGCTTTGGCAGGTCCAGAAATCAAGACAGGACGGGCGGGCAACGGCGGCGGAGAAGGACGGCGTGCTCGCGGTGCAGGGACGGCCGCAGCAGGAAGAGACCAGAGACGCGAGTCATGATGATGGTAGTGAGGCTGCTTCCTCGGGCACCGTTTTTTCTTTGTACTTCTTTTGTATGTATGCGTGTTCCAGCCAGCGACATAGAGGATGCAGATTTTGGGGCGGCTGCCCGGGGTCCCCCCGAGAGGAGGGAGGGGGCTGAGGACGAGAGGCCACAGGCGTCGACTCGCCTTGCGGTCCTTGGCTCATCTTGCCCCTCGTTGATTGTTTGACTATTTCTTCTCGGCCTCGTGTGCTCTGGAACGGCGTCTTGCTTCGCGCGAGGAGGCGCCACGACGTCATGCGTGGGTTCGTGGGAGTGTGGGTGTAGTGGAACGACCGGGCGCAACGGCGCAGCCTCGGCGGACGGCAATAACAAAACAAATATGTACCACGCATTATGCGCATAGTCAAGCATTGGGAGAAGTATCGAATCCATGATATAGCGCAAGGCCGGTGTGTTCTTATGCGGGCGAGGGCGGCTTTGTTCTCCCCGGCACGTCGGCTGGTGAGGCCCGTGAGAAGGGCGGGTCGGCCGCCAGAGTTGGCTCGGGGGGATTTGCTCATTTCCGCCCGGCACGTGAGTGAAGACGGGAGCAGACGCTGTGGACGGTTGGCGGCCTAGGCGCGCGCGCGCAGCCCCTCGGGGGTCTTTCCTCTTCTATCGTGCGGGCGGATGTGCCATCGATGCCACGCATCGCAAGACACGCAAGCCGGGACAGAAGCCAGCACGGCGCAGGCCGGCCCGTCGACTTGCCAATGGCCAGCCACGTACGCGTTGATTTATTGATGCACGGGAGGAAAGGGAAACGCAAGGGCGCCGGATATCAGGGCAGCTCGGCCTCTCATGGCGCGTTTCGCGTCGCGGCCTTTTTTTCTTTTTTTTTGGCTCCCTCCACACCTCGCCTCTCCTCCCCTCCCCTCCACCATCATCCAAAAGCAGCATAAACCCGGCCATGTGCGATTCGGCTCGGTAGCCATGTGCCAAAGGTACTCGGGTTGTTCCACTTCCGTACCGCACGCGCAGAGGGGAGAGAAGGAAATGAAATGAGCCAGTTGTCTCCCCCTCACCCCGGCCTCCTCCGGGCTTCGTGGCGTCCGGCCGCCGGGCGCAGGGGCATGCCACGGTAGTTACATAGTTAATAAGTTGCTCGCCAGTTGGTCGACCAAATAAACTCCCCTCACCTTGCCTACATCTACCTACCAACCGGGCCTCCCGCCTACGCCCGTGTTTCCCTCGCTTCTTTTTTGCTCTTGTTTCTTTTCTCGTTTTTCTTCTGCAACCGCCCCAGTCGGCCGGATCAACTCGCCTCCGCGTTTGCCCCCCTTCCCTTCCTCCCACCCATTTTGCCTGTCGGCCTCCAGCCTCATCGCCCCCTCCCGTCGTCACCTCGCCTCCGCTTCACCAGATGGAGGAGGCCGCACTCCAGCCCTGCGCTCGTGCCTTGTCGCCATGGCGGATCGGATCGGCCGCCTAAAACAGTCACGACGACAGAGACGTACCATCGCCCGCGCCACACACCGCCTGTGCCTCGCCCGCCCATGTGCCTGCCACGCCGCGGCTTCTTTCCTGCAGGGGTGCCGGTGGCCGTCTTCCACGCGTGCCCGCACATACCGCGCTCGTACTGCGCTCGTACCTCGAGCCTACCCTGGCCCCCTCCGCCCGCCTCCTTGGCCGCCTTGCCGTCCCTGGCCCAGCCTCAGGGGTCCCTGGCATCGGCGAGCCTTGCTTTGGAGATTAGGGAGAACCTAGGTGGCATCGTCGGCCGTCGTCCACCGCCGCAACTGCCGCCTCCTCGAGCCCAAGGCTTCTTACTCTCTGCGTCGCCGTTTCGTCGCCGCTCAGCCCGTCTCTCCTCTCCTTGATCTTCCGTCCATCCAGCCCCGATCCCGTTGGCGGATTCACGGCAAACCACCGTTTCCACCGTCCTCACCACTCCTCTCTCTCGCGTTTCGCCACGTTCCCCTTCATCCAGCGCCCTTCCACTTCTCTGCATCTTCTGCCCTGGCCTCCTCATCCTCCCTTGGCTTTTTCCTTTTGCTTCCTTGCCGACTTCTTCGGGCCTCTGTTTCGCCGTTCTATCTCTCGTGCCCTACGGCCCCTCCCTCTCCTCTCGACAGATCCGAGGCCCGCGTCTCAGAAAAATCCAGCACAGGCACGACGACATTGATAGCGAGGCCCTCGTTCGTTTCTCTCTCTCCCCTCCGCCCTCTCTCTCTCACGCGCGCGCGCCTCTTTTCTGCCAGCCTCGTGCCTCCTCTCTCATCCTTCCCGCATGACTCGTTGAGAGTGAAGAAGGCGACGATGACTCACTAGCCATCGACCCAAACCCTCGACACCAGTTCTACTCTTTGAAAAGATTCTCCATGCCTCCCTCTCTCGGCACCCATCCGTCCCTGACGTGCCCGCGCACCGGCGATCACGCCGACGGCCGCCCCGTCACCCGCGACCTCGGCGACCACATGCTCATCACCAGCCGCACCTCGTCACTGCACTCGCGCATCACCCAGCCCATCCCCTCAAGCCTCGCGGCCAAGCCTCAGCAGCGCACCCCCAAGACGTTGACGCACGCCTACATGGTCTGCGGCGTCGGCAGCGAGCCCTCGCAATGGGTCAAGGCGCCCGGCCCCAGCCAGGGCAAGATAGGCCACATCAAGGCCGCCGTCGGCCAGTTCTGGCTACCCGAGGTCCTCGGCAGCAGTCCCCGCCTTGAACAGGACAACGAGGTCGCTCGCGCCCTTCACGCGGCCATGAGGGTGAGTCAACCTGCTCCGTCTGTGCTGGCGAGCCAGCCGCCCGGCTTGCCGTCCCAGCTGACGCCTTCGTCCCTGCCCTTCCCTCGTCTTCCCAGGCCTGCTTCCCCCATGACGTCGAGATCTGTACGGGTCGGAACCAGCCGTACTGCGTCCACCATGCCTTCGTCCTCCAGCAGGACTCGTCCCACACCCTCTACGGCATCTGCTTGCGCGTCTGGTCGCGCGCCGACGACAAGCGTGCCGAGACCATCCGCGACCTCCGCAAGCGCACCGAGCCCGACTTCTACGACAACCCCGACGAGACATACTGGATCCCCTACTGCCTCTCCTTCCTATCTCGCTACCCCCTCTACAACCTCCTCGGCGACTACCTGCGAGGCATGTGGATTCACTGGAACAAGGCCACTAACCTCTTTCACGCCGAAGAGGTCTCGCGCATCCTCAACTTCCCGGCCCCACGCCTTAACGACCTCATCCGCATCGACATGAAGGACTATGCGCTGTGCTACCAGTTTCCCTCGTCGCCCACGGGCTTCCAGAACTTCGCCCTTTGGCCCCTCTTCACCTGCCTCTCCATCCCTAACATCGTCGGCGTCATCGAGGCCATCTCTCCTACCCGCCGCATCATCTTCGTCAGC
Organism: Nilaparvata lugens yeast-like symbiont; assembly: GCA_000758425.1. Taxonomy (NCBI): domain Eukaryota; kingdom Fungi; phylum Ascomycota; species Nilaparvata lugens yeast-like symbiont. Next base: position 106,413 of record KN173791.1, on the reverse strand, counting down.
CACTATCCCGCCATGCTGACCATGGCCGCCGAGACGGTTCGCTACTGCGTCCGTGTTTACAAGTGGAGCGGCCTCTACGTGCCCGTCGTCCACGCGCGCCACACCCAGGAGCTCGTCCAGGAGCCCGGCCCCTACATCCTCGGCGTCACCGCTGAATGCCGCACCCTCTTCACCACCCCCACCGACGCCCTCGTCATCGATCTGGACCGCAACTTCGTCCTCACCTCGAGCCCGCCCACGGCCTTGACGCCCGGCCAGCGAAACAAGTTTGTCACCCGTCTCACCCAAGCCCTCAACGGAGACGTCACGCCGTCCGGCGTTCCACAGCACCTCCGCTCCGCCTACGGTGGCAGCAAACTCGTCCCGGCCGGCCAGATCATTGTCATGCGCGGCGAGATCGAATCGGTTCAGGACCCCGACTGGTGGAATCAGGACTCCGTCATGGCTGTCATGGACCACGTGTGCGAGAAGATGGGTCGCAACTCGGGAATCAAGACCGTCTTCGGCGGCGCCGTCAAGAAGCCGCTCATGACCAAGGTGTCGATGCGTCACCTCAAAGAGATTGTCCGCGAGCGAAACCAATACTCGCGCGATGCCCTCGAGGCCTGGCAAGACTTCATCAACCTCAAGGGCCGCATGGACACGAAGCTCGGCAAGGTCAACAAGCGCAACAATTACCTGGTCGAGGAGTTCAAGAGCTGGAAGCAGCAGTTCCTCAAGTTCCAGGCCTTTTCCGAGCAGCTCACCAAAGAGACCCAGGACCTCAAGGTGAAGATTGAGACGCACAAGCGCGAGAACCGCCGCCTGATCTGCCTCATCAACCAGCATAGGGACGACAATGCGCGCCTGTCAGTCCGCCTCACCGGCACCGAGAAGCAGCGCGACGATGCCCTCGAGGCCCTGGTCCTCCAGCAGGAGATTGCCGAGGAGCTCGAGCGCGAGCGCAAGAGGAACAATAAGGAGTTCGCCCAGCTCCACCATGCCAACAGCACCATCCAGCACCAGCGCGACGAGGCTCGACGCGTGGTACTGCATTTGCGCAGCCTCATCGGCGGCCAGAGCCACCACATGGAGCACTTGATCCAGTCGCTGACCAAGCCCGACGACATCGCCCACGAAATCGGCCAGGGCTTCGAGAGCAACGAGGGCGAGGCCGACTACGCCGTCGCGGTCGACGCAAATGGCTCCGTCGCATCCGCCCGCACCAGCAAGCGCCTGTCGTCGCTGAGCTTCTTCGACGTCGCCGACCGTCACCTCAAAGACAAGACGGACGCCATTGCCCACATTGTCCGTAACATCGCCGACCAGTGCCAGGCCGCCATCGAGGGCCTTCAGCTAGCTCAGGACGCCGAGACGCGGTCGCTCCGGCGCCAGAGCAACCTGTCGGCCGCCCAGAGCGAGGACGACACCGATGACCGGTCCGTCGCCACCACCGAGGCCGGCGACGACGGCCGCGCCCAGCCCGCGTCGGGACGCGCCTCGAGCATCCCGCCCACGCCAGACCTGATCCCCAACCGCAGAAGCACCGCCATGTCGTTTGCGTATGCCACCACGACGCCCGAGCGCTCCAGCCAGCAGTTCGCCGCCGGCGGGGACATACCCACCAAGATCTTCGAAGACGACGAGGAGATGTTCGACGAACATCGCAGCGACGGCAGCGGCTCCGGCGGTGTCGTCGTTGCCAAGCACTCCCACGCCGACTCCGTGCTCCACCGCCCTTCGGGCGCATGCATTAGCGCACTCGGAGGCTCTCGATGATGTGTGCCGGTGGCATCCAGGAGTGGGAGCGGCATTGCCAGTTCAGGCTTAAAATTTTTTTCAAAAAAGCAAGGGCGTTAATGCCGGCAGCTGGACTGAGACGCGAAGAGTCATGACTTTATATAACCTTTGTTTTTCCCCTTCGGTCGGTACGATGATATCAGCAGTCGCTTGTCGCGCCATTGCGACGCGCTTCGTGGAGCCAGAACCGACGGGGTCGAGCCTCCAGGGAAGGGGAAAACCCATCATCTACCAAGGCTTTACTGTATGACTTGGAAGCGTTGATTTTGCCACGGCACGGATTTTTACTCATCTCTTTATTTTATTGACTCTTCTTTTTATGGTTGTCCTCAATCATTCATCACTCATAAAGACGTCCTCTCGTGACCGCATATAGACGATGCAACCGTGGACTAGACCTGACTCAGCGTCCAAGTTGTATCCACTCAGGTGCGGCGAGTTGCATCTTCGGTCGATACAACACTGGCCTTTTTTCTTTTTCCCTCTTCCCACCTTGCTTCTCTCGCCCGTGACCCGTGTCAGTCTCCTTCCTACGTACTTGAACAAGCCCCCCCGCACCTCCAGCTTTGGTGTACCTCCCCCCCAAAGATCTTCTCCTTGGAGCTGTTGCTCAAGTCCATCATCGTACACTGAACGCTCAACGCACCGGGTTTCCTTGGATTGTCACGCTTCCGCCCTCGCTCCTTGGCAACGAGCTGTGGAGAGACATGGGCTCAGTCGGGGGCGTTTGCTTGTTCCTCGCGCAACTTTCGTTTGCACTCGGCTATGCGATTGTAGATGTCTTGCTGCGTGGCCATGGTGTTTGAGTTTTGGCGGATGACTGTCATGATCTGCTTGGACGCTATGCCAGCCTTGGTGAGCATGCTGATCATTGCTAGATCCTTCTTTGGCAGCTTGCGGAGCGTCGGGTGGGCAGACTCGTGTATGCTCGGATCATGGTTGTGGGTAGAGTACAAGGCATCTGGACGATGCTTCAATGCCCACGTCGTCTGGTCTTTGCTCTGCTTTGCCAGGACGGAAAATGGACAGCCAGTGCCTCGAGTGGCCGTGAAGCGCTTCCGCTCTTTCAACACGCTGGGAGGCTTGCAGGAACGATCACAGGCATATATGACCCTCACCACGCCACCCTTCTCCTTCTGGGACCGGTAGGTCGTGAAGGCGTAGCCGCGGGGCGCTGCCCAGGCATTGATGGCCGCGAAGAGCTCTTCCCGCGAGCCGTAGACAGCCTCTGGAGGGAGACAGTCGTCTGGGAACAGACTTAGCTCCGAAATGGGGGGGTCTGGAAATTCTTGCTCCGCTTCGATGTCTCTTTTGGACCCTGGCGCGGAAACATCTGCTTCGGGCGCTTTCTGAATCTCTGCCACCTCTGCTTGTGATTGACTCTCTGCTTTGGACGCTTGAACCTTTTCTTTGGCTGCTTCTGAACAGACATACTGCGACATCTTCCAAGGTGTGGGGGGGCGGAAGGAAGGGAAGGAGGGGGTGTGGGGTGGAGGGGGAACAAGCGTAAACAAGCTGAGAACTGGGAGCGGTGAATATATTGCGATGAAGGTGCAGGCAAGAGGGAAAATAGGAGACAAAGTTTCGACAGGTCAGGCGGTGGCTTTAAGGAGTCAGAGATACCGCTTATTCATCGGATTCTATTGCTTCTATTGGACCGAATCTGCCGCCCCAGGGATTGCCAAGCCTGATGGAATAAGATTCTTCGTAAAGGCCACGCGATGTCTTTTTTTTCGCGAGTCCGGTGAGGCTTTTTTTTCCGGTAACGCCTCTTCCCACCCCTGGTTCCCTTGCGCGTGCTTGGCGAGGCTGCAAACACACGAGACCTCGTGGGTGAATGGTCATCTTTAGCAAACCCGCCAGCAGCCCATCCGGGGGGACGACTTTGCGCGACGTTCGGGTGACGAGACCACGCGCAATAGGCGCCAGCCCAGCTTCAGCATGGCCGATCCCATACTGACTTCTCTCTGCTCCATCTGCCATAGAGAGCTGCCCAGGTACAAATGTCCGCGCTGCCAGCTGCGGACTTGCTCGGTGGCGTGCGTCAAGAAGCACAAGGCATGGTCCGAGTGCAACGGCGAGCGCGATGCAACCGCTTACGTGCCTCGATCACGCCTACGTACCATCAATGGCGTCAACAACGACTACAACTTCCTGCACAAGATGGATCTGTCGCTCGAACGGGCCGAGAGGCTGATCGTTGATGACCGGGCTCTCGTCCAGCGTCGCGAGCTCCGGCCGCAGCTGCAGGCACCGCAAGTCCGGTGGAAGACGGACCGCGACGGCAGGACTAGACAGGTGCTGGTTCCGGGCTCGAGGGGCGAGAATGCGGGAGCAAGGCCCTTCGGGCGGCTGTTGGCCGCCAGGCTGCGGCAGCTGGACGTGCATGTCGTGCGCGCCCCTGCTGGCATGGCTCGCCACAAGGAGAACGACACGACCTTCAATCGCAGGACCGGCGGTATTAATTGGCGAGTCGAGTGGCTGGCCTGGTTTAGCGGCCAGCCCGCAGGTTCGACCTCGCAAACAACGCGATCCATGTCCAAGGTGCTAGAAGACGTGCCGCTCTACCTGGCATACCAAAGCATGCGCACCGACACGACACGCCCAGGCCGGGGCAGGATACCCGAGGCGCGCTTGTGCGCTCGACCTAGCGCAGAGGT
>KN173791.1:55092-101913 GCA_000758425.1 Nilaparvata lugens yeast-like symbiont | reverse complement strand
GACATTGGATCGCTTATCATGGACCAAGTGTCGGAGAGAGCTGGCCACGAGAGGGCAACGAGGCAGAACAACGACGCTTTCGATTTTCCTCGGTGACCCGCCGACCGGATCGGGTATCGCGACGACTCTTACTCCTGTGATTTCGACCGACTGTCTGAGGGACTTCCTGGCCGGCACTCGAATTCGCGAGTTCCCTACACTCTACGTCCTGCCTGCCGGCGAGGCGATACCGGCTGGCTTCGTCTTGGGGCCTAAGGACAAGGAGGCTGCGGCCCTGAAACCGGGCGCCAAGCGCCGCGGCATGGCCCCGGGCGTCGACGGGCCGGAGGGCCGGGTGTCGAACAAGCGCATGAGACGGCTTGATGGCGCGGCAGGCCGGGACATTGGCGTCGGGGTGGAGGAAGAAGGGCAGGAGGAGGAGGGGGAGGAGGAAGAAGATAGTGCGAGTTCGACGAGCGGAAGCTCGACCAGCTCGTGTCCTACAGACGATGACGACGAGCCTGACCGTCTTTGATGAATATTCCTTGAGGTCGGAAAGAAGAGCCTCATGGCCAGGTTGGAGATCTTGACTCGTCTTTTCGATACGGCCTTTTTTTGGTGCCCACAACCCAAAGAGATAATGAGGGACCCTCTTCAACGTGTGTCGCGGAACATACAATTTGCGAAGTACCAAGTATCGACAGGTGATTTGAGAGGGAAAGTCTCAATAGCCTCGCTCCTCGTTCTCGGCTTACGCAAGTATCCAGTCTCTTAAGCCCCCCCCCCCTCCCCGAGATCTCTCTCGGCAAAGCCACGTCAACTGAAGATCCTCGGGAACCGCTGCTTCTTTACTCGTCCGTTTCTTCATCCTCCGACGACAGCGTCGCTCCCCTCCCCTTCAGGCGGACACGACGGCTGCCCTCATAGTCTTTGCCGGCTTTTGCTGCCGTGCCTCCGTCAGCGTCTCGCCCTCGTCTCCTTGGCCCGGGCCCCCGCCGCGCGATGCGCCCGTGATCGCATCCGGCCGCCCGCCATGGACAACGGTCCGGCCCCCAAACTCTCGGAGCTGCTGCGGCACCCAGACGACCTCGACAAGATCCCCGCCCTCAAGCTCGAGTTCTCGCGCAAGAAGAGCTCGGTGGACAGCCAGCTGCGGAGTGGGCTGCGCGAGCAGCTCGAGACGACGCAGGCGGGCATGACTGGCCTCAGCGACGGGCAGAAGACGGTGCAGCTGATCAAGGACGAGATGATGAACATCGACCGACTCTGCTCCGAGTCGCAGATGATGATCAAGGATTTCGCCAGTATCAACTTCGTCTCCCAGGCTCACCGCAACTTCGGCGCCGTCGAGGCCATGCTCAAGAACCTTGAGTCCTTCAACGCGCGGCTGGCCGACGTCGAGGCCATGCTGCGCCAAGACGACGAGGACCGCGAGAATATGCCCAACTTGCTGCCCTGCCACTACGAGCTGACGCAGCTGCGCAACATCCGCGACGACGCCATGGAGCAGATCCAGCGGGCCGAGGATCCGGGCCTCGAGTCGACGCTCGAGGACTATTTCGCCCGCCTCGACGATGCCATCGACTGGTTCGACGAGCACATTGGTACCCTGGCCCTGAACCTGATCCAGCTCGTGCTCGAGGACAAAAACAGCCTCATCGTCCGCTTCGCCATCGTCATCGAGTCCGAGGAGCGCAGCGACCGCCGGGTGCTGGCCCTCCAGGAGGCCCTTAAGGACCACGAAGAGATGGCGGCGCGCTTCCAGGGCATCACCGACGGCGCCAAGAAGGTGCGCGGCTACAAGGGCAAGTTCCTCGAGTGCATTCGCTCCCAGGCAGTCGAGCAGTTCGGCGAAGCCCGCGAAGAGTTCCTCAACGACGCCTCGCGCCTCGAAAAGGTCTTCAAGTGGTACTTTGGCGACCTCAACGCCGTCAAGATGGGCATGACGCCGCTGATGCCGCGGCGCTGGGCCATCGCCAAGACGTACGCCGACATCTACCACGCCTTGATGCGCGACTTTTTGCTCGGCATCATCGACGACCCGCAGGCTAGCTCAGCGCACACGCTCGAGATTTCCAGCTTCCCCGAAAAGTACTACAAGAAGATGGCCAAGGTCGGCTTCCGCGAGCAAGACCTGATGCCCCACGTCATCGACAAGCGCGAGTCGGAGCTGGTGCGCGGCTTCCAGCAGCTCATTGTCAAGTTCCTCGACGAGTGGATCGACCGCATCTTCGACCAGGAGAAGCGCGACCTGGCCGAGCGCAGCAGCGTCGAGGGCTCCAACCTGGACCAGGACGAGTACGGCTACTTCCGGACCAAGAACCTGGTCGCGCTCTGGTGCATGCTGCGCGAGCAGGTCGACGCCGCCGCCAACTCGCAGCGCGCCGACGTCGTCGAGGGCGTCGTCGACGCAATCTTCCTGCGCCTGCGCTCGCGCCAGCAGGCCTGGCAGCGCGCGCTCGAGGATGAGGCGCTCGCCTACGAGACGGGCCGCGCCGCCGGCGCCGATGCCGACGGCTTCCAGGCCCTGCAGGACTGGCTGGTGGCCACGGCAAACGACCAGATCGCCTGCATCGACGACAGCGAGGACGACGCCCGGCTGGGCTACCTTTCCAGCTTCCGCCAAAAGGTCGAGCCGCTGGTGACGCCGGCCTACGTGGAGCGTGTCGACGACGAGATGGCCGCCCTGCGCGACGGCTTCGTCGACTTCAGTACTTGGTGCGTCACCAAGTTTGCCCAGCTCATCGTCGCCATCGACTTCGCCACCGTCCTGCCCGACCTCTTCACTCCGCGCTGGTACGGCGGCACGGCCATGAAGCAGATGGTGGCGACGTTTGACGAGTACGTCGCCGACTACCGCCAGGTGCTGCACCCGTCACTCGTCGACATCTTCATCGAGGTCCTCGCCGACGAGCTCCTGGTACGCTACCTCGGCGCCGTGCGCAACAAGGGCGCGCGCTTCCGCCGCGCCGACGCCTTCCGCGACCAGCTCTTCGACGACCTCTCCGTCGCCTTCGACCTATTCGCCGCCCCTGGCCGCCGGCCCGGACGTCGCCGACGTCATCAAGCAGCACTGGCGCGTCACCGAACCCTTCCTGGCCCTTCTCTCCGCCGACCGCGACGCCCTCCCCGACTCCTTTGCCCGTTTCAAGGCCGACTACCCCGACCTCCACCTCAGCTGGGTCGAGGCCGTCGTCCGCGCCCGCGACGACTTCGACCGCGCCATGCTCAATGTCGTCAAGGCCCGCGCTGCCCTCGTCCAAGTCGAGCGCGGACCCGAAACCATCATGGCTCGCATCAAGTGACCTCGCCGTGCTTCCTATGGCATTCCATCCATCACTGATGCTTGGACGACCATATTTGGCCGAATCTACTCCGGTCCGCATCACCACGTCGTCCGTACCGTCCATCAAGCAGCGGAAGCGCCTCGTGACCAGTACATGGCCGCATCCATTTCGTGCTTTTCTGCCAAGCAACAGTAGCCACACCGTCAGTGACGAGAAAAAAAATTATTTAAAACAAATAAAACAGAAGAAAAAACACAGGGGGGAATGGGGGCTTGAGAGGACGCTCGAAAAGAAAATAACAAAAAAACATCGCATCGACGCTCGACAGTCCTAGATCTCCGACGACGGCGAGGCGCGCGCCCCTTTTTCCTCGTCTGCCTCTTCCACGCTTACATTGCATCGTGGCCGGAAAGCGGATCCCCCAAGTGGCTCAATGTCCGCTCACCTGTGTGCACACAGACGAAGATGAAGGTACTCGAAGCGACAAGCCTGGCGGCATTACGAATGGCTGGCGAGGTGGTTTGCCGCCTGCGATGGCGTCAGCACGGAGACGGCGCACATACCATCATCCTAAGAGGAACAAGTAAAAAGAATAAAAAGCAAGGACAAGGAGGGGAGGGGCACCCTACCTGTTCCAAGTTGTAATCGTACTTTTCCAGGGCCGCCACAGCGTCAACGCGCGAATAGCCCATGCTCGTCAAGTTCTTGACCATCGGGTCGTCGTGTTCGCCTTTGTCCGTCAAGGCATGACCCGGTACCCAAGGGCATGAGCCGTCTTCGCTCATCACGGCCAAGTTGCCCATCTCGACTGGAGGGACGGTGGTGGTTGACTCGAGACCGGCGAAGATGGCGTCCCAGTCATGACTTTCCGTCACCTTTGCCTGGTTGCCTTCGGCAGCCGTTGTCGAGGCTATGGCGCCGGATACCGCATGAGGCGCCACAAAGTCGAAGCCGCTCTCGTTTCCGAACGCAATTGATTCGCTTTTACTCTGGCTCGCCGAAGGGCTGCTGTCAAAGACAGGATTGAAGTCGTCGCGGGAAATGTTGGCAAAGTCTTCGTCCGCCGAGCTCTCCTTGGCATCCTCCAGCCCCTCGAATTCGTCATCCATATCATTCAAGACACTCTTGGTCGATGAGCTCACTAGCATAGGGCCAGAGCCCGGTGGCCCAAGTGCGGCCGAGCCAAACGTGTTGCTCGTCGCACCGAACGACTGAGGAGCGGTCATGTTGGCCATGGTAATCGTCGCCGGCGAGGACGGGTGCTCAGAATTGCTGTATGTATGCCTTTCGTCAGACCTTATTTATCCAATTTTCTTCCACACATCACAAAAGGCAAAAGAGAAAAAACCCTCACCTTGATCGAGCTTTCACTGTAGGCACGACATATTCCCGTGTAGCTGTGGCGGCAAGGTCTTCTTTCCTATCTTCTCCCATCATGCCCGACTCGTTCGGCCGCTTTCCATCAATCGTATCTTGCGGTGTAAAGTCGTCGTCGAATCCCCCACGCTCGCTATCAAAGTCGGAGTCATCATTGTGTTCCAGCTCCGAGATGGGCGGGAACTCGGTATCAAAGGCAGCTTTGGATCCATCTAGTCCGCTTGAGCCGGGGCCTTTGTGCGATGCAGCAAATGCAGCAAACGCATTGTCGAAGTCCGCCTTGGCCTTGGCCTGATCGGTATTTCCAAACGGGCTGGAAATCCCAACATCTCTGGCCTCGCCCTCGCGCGACGACTGAGTCTCGAGCTCGCCACCTCCTGAGCCATATGTGCCTCCGGGCACCGGGGTGGCATTAGGCGCTTCGCTCTTCTCGTCCTCGTCCTTTCCAGGAGCTGCGGTAGACGCACTTGAGACGGCCGTCTCGGCTTGGAAGTGGTTCGATGAGCCGGCTGTTGGGTGCTTAGCCCTCGAAGCGGGAGGCGAGACCTGGCGGGACGAGGAGAGCGACTCGGTATGATCGGGAAAGGGGAGAAGGTTTGAGGTAATCTGCTTCGATTCTGGGGGCGGCGGTGGTGGCGGATCGGCTGCGGAAGGCTCCTGTCGGCTCGCGAGCGGGCTTGACGAGGGGGCGGCCTTGAATGACCCAGCGCTGGTTGCAGAGTTGCCCGTATGTTGCTGCTTGAAGAATGCTGCGACGGGTGGTGGCGGTGAGGTGGTCCGGCCGGCCGGGTACGTCGGACCAAAGACGTCGTCAAAGCTCTTGTCGGTAACAGATCTAGTCGGAGGAGAGCCGAAGGCGCCCATGATATCCGTGTTCCGCTTAAAGAAAGGGTTGTTACCGCTGGCTGTGGAAGGGGCAGGGCTGACGGCTTGACCTAGGACCGACATAGGGGAGCCGCTATCGGCCTGGTGAGAGCCATCCTCACTGCTCCTGATCAGGCCTTCAACCCCAGCTCTGAGCTTGTCACGCTCGCCCTCGGTCATGACCAATTGCTTCTTGTTGATGGCAGCGAGGCCCTTCTGCTGACAAGCCTCCGATTTGAGCTTCTCAATCTGCGGCTTGAGCTGTGCAATCTCGCCATTGACCGCCCTAATGCGCTCTCTCAAGCTCGAGTTCTCTTGCTGGTCGGCCTGTAACGCTGCGGAGACTTGCTGGTGTTGGACCTGGAGATCTCTCAACACTCCCTCAAGATTCATGCACTCGCCTTGGAGTTTTTGTGTTTCAATCCGAGACAGGCTCAGCTGCTCTTCGAGGCTTCTTAAGCTTTCCGCCTCCTTCTCGTACAGGCTACGAAGTTGAGCTAGTCTCTGTTCAAAGTTCTGTTTTTGCGAGTTTGTTTGATTGAGCTCGTTCTGAGTCGTAGTCCGCTTCGTCTTAACATCTTGCATCTGCTTCGACAGCGAGCTAATCTGGCTCGACAGATTGGCTAGCTCCATAGATTCTTCCGTGATTTTCTTGCTAGCCTCTGGATCGTTGTCTTCGAGCAGGTCCTCAACATGCGGCTGGTTAGATGGCGTCGCCGCCGGGGCATCTCCTGTTGGTTGTGCGGTCAGGCCTCTTCCAAAAGACGAAGATGGGACAAAAGGCTTGAAGGACGAAGAGTTGGCAGGAGCTTTGACGGGCGAAGTGGGCGACAGTGCGCCCGAAGCCCCGAAAGGGTCGTTGGCAGCAGATCCTCCGGTAGACATAGTCGCTTGGGCGGGTGCCACAAGTGCGGGGCTTGGCACAGATGAGTCCAGCCCAAAGAGGTCGTCCAGGGCTGACTTTGGCTGAGCCGGAAGCGGCCGCGTCATGGGAGGAGGATCGAAGGCAGGTGAGGCATTCGCCGGCCGCGGTTGGCTGCGCAAGCTCGGAGGAATTAGATTGGGCGGCAAGGAGGCAGGCAAGGAGGCAGGCAAGGCTGTCGAGCGACCGCTTCGCTGCTGACGGATCAAGCACATGGCAACGGCAAAGCCGTCTGGGGTTAGGTGCCCTTGGCTGTTGAAGTCAGCAAGGTCCCATATCTGGGCCAAGACGTCCTCGGAAAGATTGAACTGGCTAAAGAGGGGACCGCCTCATCACCGGTGATGAAGCCCTTTTGTTCTTGTCCAAAGTGGCAAACAGATGATCAAATTTCTCCTTGTCAGCCGGAAAGACGGCCCAGTCGCCGGTGGGTGAGCCTGTGGTCTGTAGAGGGATGGGAGCGCGGCCAAGCGGACTACCTTCCTGTTGCTGCTGGGTAGAGCCGCTCATCTGGCGAGGGATGGCGGCCAGACCGGTGTGGTTGGGCGATTGGCGTGGGGGAGGGCCAGACAGGCGCTGTGTGGCCGCTTCGTAAAGCCCGGCCGGAAGGATAGTGGGCAGAGCACGAAGAACACCCATCTTCATGGAGGCTAGTAGATGCATGGCAATGACAAACTCCGACAGGCGCAAGGCGCCGCGCTGCTCAGTGTCTGCCAGCGCCCAGATTCTACTCAGTGTCTCGTTGGGCATGCCGGACTTGTCGAAGATTTGACGTGCCTGCTCGCCCGACAGCAAGTTTCCCTGAAGAGGCTGTCTCTCGAACAAGGAGGAATACTGAGCCACCTTGTCCGGGGTCAAGGGAGGGATGCGGAGTGGGCCGCCGGTGCCTTGGGCCTGAAGCGTGGCCGACCCCGGCGGCGGAGGTGAGCCGACGGAGGCTGGGGCGGTTTGAAGGCTACCGAAGCGAGGCAGCGGGCCCTGCTGGAAGGCCAGCTCCGGTCTGGGCTCGCGGCCCGCCTGAGCGTGGCCAATGAGACGCAGGACGATGCCGAAGCCAGTCGGCGTCAGGAACCCTCGGTTCTCTCGATCCGCGATCTGCCATATCTAGAGGTATTGACCGTCAATCAAAGAACCTGGAAGGGGAGCATAAGCGGAGGGGCGATGACGGCGCACGAACCTCTCCCAATATTCTCGAATCGAGGAGGGTCTTGTCGAAGAAAGAGATGGCAGCGTCGCCGGTCACGACGCGAAGATTTTCGGGGTCGGCCTGCTTGAAGAGATCGCCGTAGACTCGCTTCTCCTCGGCTGTTAGGTTGAGGCTTGGCGTGGCGGCTGGGGAACAGCTCGTCAACATCATGGTCGGCAGAGCGGGACCAGGCCATGCAAGGGAGACTTACCGGAGTCGGCAGCGGCGTCGAAAGACATGATGCCGCACAATTAGGGAGCTCTGTCCTGCCTGGCCGGGTCGCAGCACACTAGCAGAGGCAGCGTGACGCGTCGTCGACGTCGCTTGACGCGGCTGACTGGCGGAAGCAGACGGGGCGAAAGGGGCGACGGCGGCGCGAGCGCGCAGGCGCAGACGGACGACGGCAAAAAGTGGAGGCGGCGGTTATGGAGTGGTTTGAGAAGTGCCATGCAGCGACGAGACGATACGACCTTTGGGCCGCAGTGCGGGCGGGCTGGAGTGTGAGGAGAGGAAGAAAGCTTGCGGTTGGCTCATGTTTGGTTACATAGGGTTGGGTTGGGGAGCCTTGACGCCCAGGCACTATAGTGCGTACCGCTGCGTCGGACGGCACGTTTCCAAGCCCATTGACGCCGTAGAAGGAGGGGTGGGGTTGATTGTTTACACTGTGTGGCTTTTATGTGGCTCGGTAAAGCGGGGATGGCGGACAACCAGGTGGGGGCAGAGAGCTTACTTGCCCTTTTTGGCAAGGGCAAGACCGAGGCGAGGCGACTTCACGCTTTCGGGCCTGCGGTGTCCCCTAAGCGTCATTAGATTCGAAGGAGCGGCGCAGAGCCAACGAAGAACGATTAAGTCAAGGCGTCAGTATTTCTTTTTCTCATGGGCAATATTTTCAGGTCCAGAATGATGTTGAAGTGCAGATAGAGCAAGAAGATAGCCAGGCTCAGGTGGTGCTAGGGAGGGGGGTCCGAGAGAAAGGTTCGGCGATGTGGCATATACGATCAGTCTTGTCGTAATGCGCGGACTTTTTTGGATTGATGCAGAAACTTCAAATGAAGAGAATATCCTGCAAGTTGGGCTCTTTTGATTGAATCTTACAGATAGAAGCCATTCGTCCATCGCGACTGAGACCCTCAAATGTGCTGCGTAGCTTATGGCTTGTCATCAACATTGTATTGTGGCAAGGTGCTGGGACAAGACTAGTCTTATTTCTCCCCGATTACACACAGTGCCCCACTTGAAAAGTCGGAACCAATTTCAGATGATAGGGCTCGAGATCTCATAGTAGGCGGTCGCTTACACGTTGGCGACCATGAGTGAGAGCAGAGACACGGCAACTTCGGCGGCGGCCAGTGCAGTCGTCTTGCCGGCATCATCGTAGGCTGGTGCCACCTCGACGTCGGCGCCAATGACTTTGAGGCCAATCATCCCTTCCAGGATAGACAGTAGTTCCCGTGTCGTCCATTCCACCGGTTACCGGCGTGCTCGTTGCTGCGTCGGTCAGTAATGAGCTGCTTTCTTTACGGTAGCGCAGGGTCACTCCTAAAGATTCACTGCTCACCTGGTGCATAGGCAGGATCTAAAATGTCAATGTCGACGGTGACATAAACGTAGCTTGAGCCCACTCGCTCACGAATGTTGCGCACGATGCTTTGGATTCCAAACTTGTCTATTTCACGATTGGTAATGATTTCAAAGCCACAGCGCTTGTCATGCGCGATATCTTCCCGTGGATTCCAAAGAGTCGTGTGGACGCCAACGTGAGCCGAGGTATTCAGCGTCAGGCCCTATAGCGAGGTTGCCTGTAAGCCAGTCCATTAATATGTGGCTACGATGGGAGGGAGGCCTGACTTCTTCGTGAGCGTAATACAAAAAGGACCCGTGATCCACATCACTGTCAGAGTCAGCCCAACAAATCCTGTCCACTGGAAGGTATGAATGAATGAATGAATAAATCAGAAAAAATAACCCTGTGTATACTCACTCGTAAATCGGTCGCGGGCCCATGTCGCGCGTATCTGCTCGCGAACAAGTCAGCGGCCTTCAAGCCCGACTTGCAGGGTACAGGGCCGGCCGCCTGCTCACCGAGATGGGTGTCAAAATGAACGACGGAAACCTTGCCCCATCTTTTATATGTGGAACGCAATGCCGAAAGCGTCACCGTATGGTCGCCACCCAGCATGAGAATTCGAGGGAAAGTTGTTTGTGGTGTGCGGGAGTCTTTTCGGAGACTCGCTCGTGGGCAAGGTCGAGCATCTTGAAAGCAGCGTGCTTGTCTAACCATGGCATGGGGACATCGCCACAGTCGACCACCTTGGCCCAGTCTCTGAAGGCGTTGCGACCTAGTGTAGCCGGTGAGAGGTGAAAATATACAGACAGATCGGCCCATATCAAGCTGACCAGTGAAAATGTTGTAATTGTACTGGCCGTCGAGACTGCCACTTCTGATGCCAGACGGGCCGTATCGCGCCCCGGGCCGACCCGTAACTGTCTACACAGAGCTCAGGCGGTCAGCAGATTACGCCTGCGTTGCTCGCCGCCGCGAATGAAAACAACCGGGGATTCGGAGAACATGAAAGTAATAGAATACTAGAGAAGTATCAAGATGGGCTCAGAAACTGGTTGGAATCAGAGGTTTGACAGACAATATCGTGAGGAGCACCCAAGACCGCAATGTCGTACTTGTCCTGTTCGCTCGTCGTCTTGTTCTTCCCAAAGCATCTGGCATACGGAACACCGGCGAAGGTACTCAGGCCTTCGAACGAGTTTACCAGCTCATTCTCATCGGCCTTGTTGTTGTCCCCGTTTGTTCGATCTTGGCCATCACCTTTACCCCCCAGCTGGCTGCTTTTGACATCATGACTGTCGGCTTGCCTGGAGAAATTAATAGAGTTCGCTGACACAATGGCCAAGACACCCAAGAAAGAGAAGGCGGCGTAACGATGCATGCCAACACAGTCGTGAATACACGTTTCTGAAAATTGACAGTGACAAGTGGATACTGGGTTCGAACAGAGAGAGAGCACTCGGTCTTGATATACCCTTGGGATAGAACTCCATCATGACATTGAGAACAAGCACCGGGAACTGCGGCTCCCTCTGAGGCTAAGCCCCGACAAGAAACAAAACAGTTATAAAAAGTAACTCTCCGCTCTTGAGTATTCCTAAGGTATTGCAGTATTGGGTCGTACAGTAGATAATGGCGGTATCTCCGTTTTCATGTAGATTCATTTAATCGCCTCCTTATTCAATGAAGAAAATTGCGTTGGTAACAAAAGCCGAAAGCCGTGTGTTCTAGTGAGATACTTCTTTAAATCCGGTCGACACGGAAGCAACACAGCTGCTGCATGTCTGACAAGTGTCAGCCAAAAAGCTTCACGAGAGGTATTTAGCGAGTTAAATAGAGCCTTGGCTATCTTAGAAGGGCCTTGACTAGCTACTAGACTCAGTTAATTGATTTCAAAATTGACAAGCAGGAGGGAGTCCTATATAATAGGTAGGTTATAGTGAAGGTGGCTCACATATGCATGCTTTAGATTTCCAGCCAATAATCACTACTTGGAGCCGGACACGGAACTCGCGGATGCCAAGCTAGCTAGGGGCCACCTCACCAGAGTAATCCTATGTCCAACGCAAGCTTTGTTTTTTCTTGGCCGTCAGCTTGAGCAACAGGGAAGCCGACTTAGCAGGCGAGCGGTAAGAATTGAAGGAGTGACATGATCAGCCAGGCTCACGGGCTTGACTTAAAAAAATAATTTAGGGTGGTAGTTCCATGTGCAGCCATGAAGACCCCTGAGAGCGCCGTGGGTCGAGCTTGACTTTTGAAGGGGCGAGGTTTGGTGGAATCATGATGAGGCACGGAAAAGAGAGTGCGTTGAATGGACTGGTAAAAATTGCTCGTTCACGCGAGTAAGAGCACAGGCGGAAGCAATCTAGATCTACACAGGCGTGACGAATCTCGAAACACATACAACAGAATCACCCCATGAAGTCGGTTTCATATTCCCGATTTCCCGACCCGTGCGGAAGTGGAGGATTCACGAATGTGTTCATTGGCCTGTATATACAGACGGACGATTCTCATATCTGTAGAGTGAGGATCAGGCACGATCAAATACAGTTTTGTGTGACAGATTCGTCACGTTTCTCAATCGAGTTGAGCAACTGGCAATTCAATCAACGCAACTTTCCTCTCGCTGATTAAGCCGGGAATAGGACCCCGGCGGCCGCGTCTTGGCTGCACAGATGGCTGCTGCAAGCGATTATGAACAGAACTCATACACGGAATCGTTGTCGCTGTTCTCGCATTTGTTTCTGATATCGGAGTCAAAGTCCGCACCTAATTTTTCACGGTAGCAACGCGGTCGATCGGGGGAAAGCAGCAGGGTTGAAATAGTCCTCAGTGTCCAAATCAAGATCTGAAAAATGGTCTCGATCACCTCCTTTCTTGGTTACCTGTTCGCCACCTAGAATTCGCTCGGCTGCTGTCGATGCCGCTCGCATCTACTTTCTTTGTCAACCAAAAATAACGACTTCAAGAAAAAAACCACATGATTTTCTCATTTAGGACATCTGAATCTGAAGGGTCTCCGAGTTGGGATGTGGAAGAGGTCAACGACACCGTTTTCCCTGCACGGCTTTGTAATCGATGGCCGCGTTGGATAGCTGCCCGCTTGACCCTCGCTCTAGCTCTAGCCATATTGTCTTGCGAGTCCTTACCGCCTCTGTGAAATCTGTTAGCCGAATAACTGTAATCCTTATCAGTTATACTGCTTGGGACAGAAGGTGGATTGGAGTGCAAGACGGTTAGATGGCTCGATTGCTACACAGAAGGTGAGGGAGCCAGAACTCGGAAGAGCCCTGGGCCTTGGATGGGCGGAATTGGAGTCCCAAGCGGCTCACTTTATAGGTTATATCCCCGAAAATAGAGCACCCATTTGATATTGCCAGGCATTCTTTCCACGAGCCGTTGCAGCTGCTCTTGCGGGAACAATGCCCACGCTCTTTCCCAAGCTGAGACAAGCTTTTCTCGTCACCTTATCTGCTTCTTTTTTGTAAAGCATTTGAGCATAAACCATACCGGCTCAATTGGTGATAGGTCAAGCGAATTGGCAGGCCAATCAACGCATGTTAACCCACGTTGTCGCCTGAGCTCTTTATTATGCTTGAGCATGTGAAGAGGCGTTGTCTTCTTGAGCAAGCCAACCGCTGCCTGGCTGGCTTTCCACAAAGGGAAAGAACAGCGGCAATATGACCTCATGTTTGTAACGTAATGCGTCGATGCCGCCCTTGCTCTTGCGTTCCCATCTCCAATTGGCCTTCGCGAACCTCCAGATAAGCATCTTGCCTGGAGGCTTCCGTTGGAGGCTAATTCGTCTTATTCCATTGGTTCATTCCCATTCTTCTCGAAGCCGAGCCTCATTATCATCGTTCCATTTCTGGACTTCGACTGCGTATGCCTTCTTCTGACTGGCTGTTTCTTCCCACCACACGTGACACGGGCCTTTGTGATCGTATGAGAAGCAGGCCCAGAGGATGTGTTCCTTCTTACCTTTCCATCGTTGGAGCACACAATGCCTATTATAGGCCTCGTGCTTCTGCCTCCAGATACGTGTTCTTCCTTTTAAAGAACCAAGGATAACGGAGGTCTCATCGCTCTAGATAACCTTCTTCCATTGTTCCAGAGTCCAGTCCTTTTTCCCAGGCGAATCGGAGCCCCGCAAGCCTCTGAATGTTGTTCAAGCCGGCCTTTGTTGGGAGTTTGACACTTGAATACCCCTTCTTCCTGAGCCAACGCCATTTTGTCATGCAGTTGAGCTTTATTCCATGTGCCTTTCTTACTTCTTCTGCAAGCAGGCATATGCTGTATTGTCTCATTGTGCTGTTGTGTGTGAGAGTTGAAATGACCTTCTTTCCAACGGCTTCTGTGACCAATGGCGGCCTTCCGGAGCGTGGCTTGTTCACCACATATTCTTGCAATACCGGCTTGCCACGCTCAAAGCCTCTCTCTTTTGCCCTTTTTAGCAGGTGGAAGAAGGTTGCCCGCTTGAGACCGGATCTCTCGGTTATCTCACCGGTCGGAAGGCCTTGATTCCAAAGTTCCGGAGCCACAGCCTTGGCTGCGGTTGAGTGCTCAATTGGGTCAACCGGTCAGGCCGGAGGCTCATCAGCCTCTCGATTAAAGGCTGTGACTCTTTGTGATCATTATGGTCATCGTCAGCGGCAGCAGCGGCAGGGGGTTGTTGCGATGACTCAACGGCGCCGGCAGCAGTTCCGGCAGCGCGATTGGCTGGCTCAAGGCTCTTAAGCGAATTCGTCTCTCACGAAACCGGATTAAACTGCTTAGCCCGTATTGCTTGGACTCGAGTTTGGACCATTTTCGTAGGGTCCAACCCGATTTGCTCGATTACGTTCGTCAGGATATCCCTACAAACAAATTTGTATAGGAAAGGCCTTTTCTACGGTAAAGCTTGAGACAGTGAGAAAATAACGTAAAATCGAGCGCACACAGTGACAGGGGTGTGTAAGGACTTTATGTGGTCTTAATACTAAAGTGCTCAACCACCTTCGTAGAATCACAACCGTTAGTTGCACACACGCACAAATTGCCCACTTGCTTGTAACGTCACCTACTCCCTCATTTTCAGGCCCAAGAGATCGCCCTTTTCAGCGCTGTCGCAAGAATTTTGGAGTGGCTCATCCCTTATTTCTTTCCTTCCGTAGCAGGCTACCTGCGAAGCTCCGATAAGATCGCGCGCTGGGGAGACGTGCTTGTGCAACTAACGGTTGTGATTCTCGGGCTAGACAACGATAAACGCTGGAACTCGTGGTTTTCCTTGCTGGATACCCCTCTTAACAAGGAGAGCATATCAAGTGATATTACAAAGGTGACCATTGAATTCGTTAAGTATCTGGTTCATTGCGTTAGTTTCCTGTTCTCCAATGAGTCCTTTGTCGATTGTAAAATGCCAGTTCCAGTGTGCCATTGATCCGATGAAAGATGTTTGCGAGATGGCATAGTCTGACAGCGGCTTGCTGCAAATTGGCGCACCGACTATGTGAAATGCGACAAACAAAAGGAGGTACATAGCGTTTGTTTTGGGCACGTATTAATGGAGTTGCAAGAGGGTAGATGAGGTCTTCGGTTTGGTTAGGCACGATGTAAGCCCAGATCTTTTGGTCATAGCCTCCAAACACCAGAGATTGCTGCGAGACGAGTAATGATAGGAGGGTTTGAATCGTCAATGACTTGGGCTATAGGGCGAGGTTCGATGGCCAAGATAGCAGCTTTCCAGCGGAGAGCAGTACGCCAGGAGGTAGTTGCAAGCCATAGACATCCAGAGTTGACTAAAGCAGAGGTAAAGACGGAATTGTTTATCGTATAGGTTCCTCGTGCCCCTATTTTTTCCTGAGCTATCCTTTCTCCTGTTGACTTTAGGCGGCGACGGTCGCCCAGAGCTCTCCATTTTCCGACACGTTCTCCTTAGTCATGGTAGTAGCTGGTGACGCGGGGAGAACGTTGGCAGATCGGACTAGTACTTGTCTCTTGGAAAAGTCGCGAGAAATATGACCGGTATCGAAGTATTCGCGCTTCAGGTCGGTGAGAAGCTTTAGAGTGGCTCCTGTCACTGGCGTGGGATCCCATTCCATCGCATCAGAGTTGCAGGCCTGGCGGAGAGTGCTGGCCGGTTGGACAGTTTCGGTGGCGGTTGGTTTGGCGAGTCCGGTAGTTGACTTGATTGAGCTGGAAGGCGGCGGTGTAAAGATGGGAAACGTAGTCAGTGTAAACGTCAGGAATGTTTTTTCCGACAAGGGTGCGCGGCAATTTCGGGTTGAGGTTGTTGCTGAGATATGCGATGCAGTTCTGGTCGCTGTCAACTCCAGCTCCCTGAAGAAGTCTATCAAACTTGGGCAAGTAGGCAGCGAACGATTCGTCGTCTCTTTGAGGTATGTTATTAAGCTTTGAAAGAGCACGCTTGCTAGCAATGGGGTCAAGAAAAATGGTGTCCAGGTGGGCCAAGAATTCGGTGACTGTCTTGTTGGAAAGGCTGCGCTTGTAGTATACCGCTACGAGATTTTGCGCTTCAGCGGCCAGGCGTGCGAATAAGTAACAGTACTAGACCCCCTGAAAATCAGATGGCACGCCATCCCGCTCATTCTTTTGTTTGGCAGCCAGGGCCCAAACCTTGTATTCAGAGCGTTTGCCTGCAAACAGGCTCCAGTCAGGAAGCCAAGATTTTGAGCGCTTGGGCCTCAACTCTACAGTGCACAGCTTGTAGAGGGGCTCATAAGGTGGATGATTGATTGTCGAACGTTCGGTTTCGTTAACTTGTATGTGAGGATTTCTCTACAAAAAAATATTTTTTTGCGGATCCAAGTCGTGGGATACCAAGTTTTCACCGCGTTGGTATGTTCCAGGTAACTGGTAAAGCAACTGATGGTAGACTGGTGGCATTGTTGGCTCATTGCTCTATTTGGAGCTCTCGTTCTTCGGCTCGCCAGGCTCAGTTTTCAGCATGTGTGACACTCATGCATGCCGTTCAGTTGAGCAAGTCCTGGCCCAACTCTAATCGGAGAGTCTATGGTAATTCTAGAGAAAAAAGAGCAGGTGCAAGGGTGATCTCAGGTGGTTAGGATGAATCAAATATGATTCGCGGGGTTTGTCTTAAGTCAAAGATGTCAATGAGTCTCAGAAGCGCAAGGTCCGTACTTGGGCCAGCAGACGTTGGAGTTGGCACAGGGGTACTCCCAAGAATACCGCGGTTGCGATTGTTGAACCCTCCAATTCCGGAAAAAAGGCGATTAAGGGAGTGATAAATGGCAGATGCGGCTCGGATCTTGTGGTCGATGGAGCTCACCTTTGCAACATATTCAAGAAGAGAGGTATTTTCGGGTATGTCCTGTAAGGCGGCGCGAAGTTCATCAGAGATATTGTTATAAAGATTAGCCTTCAAAGCAGATTCGTTGAAGTCAACTTCAACTTGGGGACGCCTGAAGTCAGCCATGATATCAGTAAACAGACGGTGCTTTTGCTTGAGTGCCTGAAGTTCTTGAGCACATCTCTGCTTGCGTTCGTGATCCAAATAAGCCTGTTCGAGGGTGTTTAAGCACTCTTGAACAGCTGTTACTTTGTAATCCCCATCTTTCACAAAGGGAAAAAGCTGGTCAAAAACTGGGCCTTCAAGACGAGAAATAATGTATGAAATTACACATTCTTCTGTTGAAAGGTGGGAGTCGGTCTTAAAGTTGATTGTTATGTTGGTACGGAAGTTCTGATATTTGGATCTTGTACCATCAAACTCAACAACCTTAATCTGGTGATGCTTGTTGAAACCCTTTTCCCTTGTTATTTCCGAAATTCTAAGGCAATATGGGGGCCTGCCACCTCAGCTGACAGCTTGTTGTTCTTGTCGGTGGCATCAGAAGCTTCGGCATTAAGTTCGGAGAGCTGGAGGTAAGTGTGAACTAGGCGTTGGTTGAGTAGATCTCCCATCTTGTCAGCTAACTGACACTTGTATAAGTCTCTCACCCAGTGGAGAGATCGTTTTGTATTGTTCTTAACCATGTTTTGCAATTCCGCTGTAGCCGTACACGTATTTGGGGGGTGCATAGTTGCGTAGAGATTCTGGAGGTCTTTAAATAAGTCCATGATGTCAGGGCTATGCTGGAGGCTGCTCACTGACCGAAAGAAGTTCCAGATCTTGCAGCCGTCGAGACCGCATGTACCTTCAGGGTTCGGCTTGGATGGTTGGAAACTCGACGAGGCTAGGCATGGGACTTGGCTTGGACGCCAGGAAACTGGATTGAACTGGACGGATTTTATGACCAGACGGGTGGATGAGAAAGGAAAGAGAAGAGAGATTAGAATCAGCTAGGGAGCCGAGATCCTTTTTTTGCTGTCAAAAGTCGTACCGGCGCACAAGACCGCAATCTTACGCGCAAGTGAAAAGCCGTGAGTTTGTGGGGTGCCTTATACTCAGACACGAAAATCATTCTTCTTCAGTCATCGTATGAGCGATATATGCAGATTTGGTCAGGTCGTAACCGATCGAGATCCCATCGATAATCCGGTTGACGGGTGGTCGGGCGATAACTTTCTCGGCGACGTGGCTTATGATATGAAGGTGGTTCTGGAAGATGATTCCATTGCCCATTTCAAAGGCCTAAGACATTTTGAATTTGTCTGAGCTCCTCCAAGATGTGTCTGACATGATCTTCGACGCGATTGTGCATAAAGTATCCAGCGTTCTCTCTTCTGCTGTCGGTCGCTGCGCCACTCTGGATCCTAGAACTGCTAGGAGGTTTCGGCTTTCGAAAAGCAGAGTGTCTTCGAGCAGGCGATCGTAAATAATATCAAAACGCCTTTTTGGTCTTCCAATAAGCTTGACCAAGGTGTGAGATTAGTCAGACACGGCTTGTCTCGGAGATTGTGCTCAGGTGATCCACTCGCAGTGGTAGCTACGCTTCTGCTCGCCGGAACTCTTGACGTTCCGCACGCATGGCTCTCTAGAAGGCGCAGTGAGCCACCCGGCACTCGTCGTTCCACCACCGAGCGCCTCGGGTCTGTAGCCTGCTCCGTGGAGTGGTCCCCTCCATGGCGAGCGATATGGATTGCACTTGGTCCGCGGCTTCCATTGGCACAACGGTGGCGCGATGGGATAGCAGCAGCTCTCGTAGTCACTCCCGGTCGCAACGGCCGTGAAGCGGGAAGCCGGGCAAGGGCCTGGGCGCTCTGCAGCCGGGGAGGGAGGCTAGCAGTGACTGGTGTACGGAGATGGCATTGAGATGGAGGGCGACGCCCGCACTGGCTCCCAGATTGTTGGATAGGGCCAGATCGAGAACCCCACCAGCCCTATGGGTTAAGACGCCGGGATTCAGCGTCCGGAGCCCGTTGTCCTCGATCCACGCGGCGAGCTGTCTGCCGGCAGGGGTAGACCGGCGCGCAGTATGTAGGCGAAATCGCCTGCCGATCACGATATCGTATCGACGTATCGATTGACCACACTAACAGAGCGGAAGGGAGCTGTTGATATCCCAATCATGTCAGCGGAGGCAGAAAGATCTTTGAGCAGTACGGGAGGATGGTCTGGCCTCTAGGAACTTGTCTAGACCGCCATACAATTGAAATGGCGCTATGTATGTGATGTTGAAGCAAGGAGGGAATCGTTGTAACTTGTTGATCTTGAACCATCCCTTTCCAACAAACGTAGTCACCTACTCATCCTTGGTCTTCGAGTCTCTAGCACTGAATGGGAACTTCTCCCTAGCTACCGAGACGGCATTGTTCTCCTTACCGAACAAGCTGCCCGTGTCCCTGCGCACCAGAGGCTTGGGATATTGCACCTGAATCGCAGGGTCGACGCCCAGGTTTAAGGCGATTAAGTCGCTGGCACTGTGTTGAGGCAGTGTCGTACGGTCGAGGCATGCCCCGTCGAGCACAATCCCGACGGGGCCCTTAGGGAAGGCTACTTTGGATGTGTTGTTGAGCTTGGCCTTCAACATAGCGACGGGCCGATACTTGGCAGTGACTGTGTGGCTGAAGACGACTTCCTGGAACTTGAAGCGCATCACGCGCTGTTTGGAGGAGCTCGACTTTGGTGCAAGCGTTTTGAGCCCTGGCAGCTCGTAGCTGCTCGTAAAACCAGTGTCCTCCATAATAGAATCCTCAAAATCGAGGCTTTGCTGAAAGTTGGCTTGTAGCGTGGCGTCGGCGTCGGCCACCTGGACAGGAGCCGCGCCAAATCCGGAGGAGGCTCCGAAACACTGCGCCAGCTCATCTAACGCAGTTGGGTTGTTGCCGTCGCAGGTAGCGGCGGCGCCGAAAGCGCCGCTCGGAGCACTGGATCTAAAAGCAGTGCCGCCCAACGGTAGCTTCGGCTTCCCTCCGAAGCCCGAGCCCGAAGTGCCAAAAAGGCCCTGATTAGAGCTGCCTGAACCTGCCGCCGATCCGAACTGGGTCGCGGCGCCGGCATCCTGGTCCGGATTCACCGCCCCGAACAACGAGCCTCGCGGTGCGCCATCATCTCTTTTTTGGTTGCCGAACAACGAAGAAGCTTGCGATGGGGAGTCATTCCGTGTGTTGCCGAATAGTCCTCCAACCGCTTCTTGCTGGTGCGATTGCGACGTGCAGAAGGAGACACCGCTGCCAGGTTTCACGAGGCCGGACATGGACGATCGCGGCACCTGAACCGAAGCACGTGATACTTGCGTCGCTTGGTTAGAAAATATTCTTTCTTCCCGGCTGCACGTGATATCGCAGATCGGCACTTTAGACGATATTGAGGCGAGCGTGATGTTCCAAGGAACCAGCGTGGGTGTAGAGTCATCGAGTCCGCCAGAGCTGGCCCGCGAGGTCGACAAGATAACCTTGCATCCAGACCACGTTTCGGAAGTGGCATTTCGGACATGCGCGTCAAAGCACAGCGTGGCTGCCGCGTCCGTTGTCGAGAGGCTAAGGTCGTAGCAGGGCGTCCAGTCCGCCTCGCTCGTGACGTACGAGAGAACCAGATCGCACCTTGACGATCCCTCAGCGGTATCTCCTGGCATTTCTTTGGTGAAGTCGATTTGGCTGGAGATTGAAGTCCGACGAGTTGATGCGGGCGTGAAAGCGCTGTGATATTCTATGGTGATGCA
This sequence comes from Nilaparvata lugens yeast-like symbiont, assembly GCA_000758425.1. Lineage (NCBI taxonomy): Eukaryota > Fungi > Ascomycota > Nilaparvata lugens yeast-like symbiont. Next base: position 81,671 of record KN173791.1, on the reverse strand, counting down.
AACCGAGAAGCAGTATCTCGGCCAGAACTGGATACGTTCAAGACGAAGCCGTGCGCGCTCCTCTCCGCGACGCGTCCTTTCCCTGCGCCACTCACCCTTTGCTTTTGCCTTTTCTTTGCATCTCTTTTCCTTTTTCTTGTTCTCTTTGGCCTTGTCTCCGCTCCTTCTGCTCAGCTTTGCGAAGCCTCTTGTTCATCTTTCCTATTTCTCGATCCAGGTCCCTCTGAGCCTTTACTGCTTCGACAGCATCTTGAAAGATCTTGTTTCGTTCTTGGCGGTACGTGCTCAGTGCCTCCTCGATGACGATCTTACGGTTGAGGTCTTGCAGCGATGCAAAGTAGGAATCAAGCAGACTAAGACGGTGAGTCGCGCTTGCCAAATTTTCTTCAGCTACTCTGCGTGAGTTTGTGAGATCCAAAAGCAGAGCCTTTCCTTCTTTAAGCTCTTCCGAGTCTGAGTCTGTCTCTTCATCTGACTCGTCTTCGTCACTAGAGTCGTCGTCTTCCGACTCGGGTAGTGTCGAAATCATCTCGATTTGGAAGAGACTCTAAAACAAGGTCTGTGATTGTCGCCATGGAACCACTGCCTTCTACTTTGATTGAATCTTTATCGACTGTCGGGGTGAGTCCGGTGATTGTTATTTCATTTGTTCCGGGCTAATGATGGATGTGAATTTCGTGAATGGTGACAAGAATGCCAGGAACTGTGTCGGAGAATACGTAGCGACAAACCTTGAGATTGACATTTTTGTAACTCTCGAAAGACATGAGCCGTAGTAGGATAAAGAGTCACGACTCGCGTGTCCAGATCAAAGACCTTGAACTTGAATTTGTTGACACAATCCATAGTTGCGTGGACTCGACAGTGAGCCCGCTAACTAAGCCTGGCGCAATGTAGAAGGGGGAGTTTGAATCAAGTTGAAGGAATCAAAGCGGGCTGGCAGAATTTTTGATCTTAGGTGACATGAATCAACTACAGCCCCTGTAAAAAAATATGTTGACAAAAAACTCCACCTTTTCGCGTCGTGAAACGCGTTGTCCACAATGCATCGCGAGACACATTTTTTTTTGTTATAAATCATACAATGGCACCTGAATCTCGAACTTTTGGTACCATTTTATGGGGCAATCGTAGACCTAACGGTGAGCTCAGCATGGAAGTTCGCACGGCCATTGTAGCTGCCGTAAAAGCGGGCCGCACGCAGAGCGATGTCGCGACCGATTTTGGCGTCTCGAGACAGTCCGTGTCGCGACTACTTCAATGGCTCAAAGATAACAAAAACCTTACCCGTAGCTCTCGATCAGGACGGCCTAATGGTCTCTCGCTCAGGGACTTGCATGCAGCCACTCGCAGAGTCGGTCTCGATTGGCAGGTCACAACCAGGGACCTCATTAATTTGATGCCTTCAAAGTCAGCCGCCGGACGCTACATGACGCTTTAGGCGATGATGGCTTCCGCAAATACAAAGCCGAGAAGAAGATTTCACTATCGCCAGAAGGATCGGCTTCTACGCTATCGCTTGCTACCCTATGGCTGGATGACAAGGCCGAATTGATGCGTGTACGTAAGAGTGTTTAAGGTGAACTTTTCAAGCGCCTTGACTTATACCAGCGGTCCGAGCAGACCTAGTTATATTTTCCAACGAGTGTTCTGTCCAGAACTATGCCCCGATTCCGGGCCAGTGAGTCTTAAAGCACTCTTGGAAGACCTATGATCCCAGATACGTCAACGTAAAGATCCACGTTCGGCCTGATATCTCAATAATGGTCTGAGCAGGCATTTGGGTAGGTGGCAAAACTGGTCTGATCATCATGACGAGAAACGTCGAGGCTAGGAACCGAGGTTTCACTACAAACAGCTATCTACAGGCATTAGAAGAAGGCCTGCTTCCTAGCTACGGCGGCACACGTCGTTTCCAGCAAGACAACGCTCCTATCCATACGGCATGCCGGGTTGAAGGTTAGCTCCTGTCTCACGAAATTTCCTTGATTGACTGGTTGCCCTACAGCCCGGATCTCAACCCAATCGAGCACGTTTGGAGCCTTCTAAAGCATAAGGTTCATAGAAAGTTCCCGGAAGTTTTGAATCTACGCAAAATAGGGCAGATATCGCAAAGTTCAAGGATGTATGCAAAAGGTGTGGGCAGGTATCTCGCAAGACGAGATTTCGGAGCCAATACAGTCCCTCCCGTACGTGATGCGGAGGGCTGGTATACCAAGTATTAAAGAGCGGGATAGGAGCTTTCCGAAAATATAATCAGTTGTTTCATGGCTATTTTATGAGATTTGATATTGCGGGTTGTGGTGGTGGATTTATTTACGTCGTGCAGCACGTGTCTATGCACGTGCGCCATCCCGATAGGGCAATCGACGCGGGAGCACGCGCTAATCGCGTCTCCCGGTTCAGTCGGCTATCTCACAAGCCAGCAGGTTGTCCAAAGGGGTTCGGGCCCGTCAATTCAGGCCGACCCTGTCCGTAGCACCATCATGGGTGCACGTATGTTTAGGACTTCCGCCGCTCCCTCTTCGTCATGTTCCCAACCGGAATTCTCCTCCACTCCCTCTGAAGCCTGGGTTGGCCCTCTCCCCCAGGTCCGGCGCGTCCGACGCCCGCAAGCCATCATACGAAGGATCATGAAAATCCAGGGAAAATTCCCGCGGGAGAAAACCTGGCGAGGTTGGGTTCATGAGCAATACCTTTCGGCGCAGTCGGACCGGTGAGGTGTTGCATTGGCGGCGACGAGGTTGGGCGGTAAGCCGCTCAATCATGGCGAATGCACGAGTTGAGCATGTTCGGGCGACGGGGAACCCTCCCAGGAATCCCGTCGCGGAAGCCGTGTGGTGTGTAGTCCTCGTTGTGCTCGGGGGAAGGAGAGTGGTACTGGTGGTGTTGAGGTCGAGGGCCAGTTGGCTTCGCGGAGTTGTGGCGTGTTAGTGTAGCATGGTGCACAGAATACTGGCACTACCGAAATCTAACAGGAGCGAGAAGCTGAAAATTTTTTCGGGGGAGGGTTGAGTCGGCCAACAGTTGCTCACTTTGTCGACAACTTCAAGCTGTCACGGGCTAGCGCCACGATACAAGGTTTTGCGCCAACCAATGGCCACAGCCACAAGGCTTGCACCAGCTAGTGGCCACAGCCCCGCCCCATAAGGCCCCAGGACCCGCAAGGCAGGAGCCTTGTCAACAACACCAAGGGGCGGCGACTTGTTGGCAGGGTCCAGGCCTACTACGATAATTATGCGCATCCACAACAGAGCATGCGGTGGGACGAATCAAATAACCAAGGGCGCCTAACGGAGGCAAGATCATGCATCAGGGGCAGAGGCATGGATAAGGGGGAGGAGAGAGGCAGCACAGGAAAAGGGGAATACAGGAAAGGGAGCCAGCAGGAGGCATCAAGCGGCAGCCATCAAGCGTATAAGTAGAGAGGTTGATCGCCACTTCTTACAAAGTCCTTTCCTTTCTCTCTACGAGAAGAATAGACAATCTTGGCCATAGCATGCGTGTCACACCTACCTAGCGAGCCTCACACGAGCTTCGAAAGATACTTCTCGCCATGCCAGAGGCCAGTCGCCACAATGAAGAGGCGACCAGGGATGCCTTTTCAAAGGTAGCTGACGACTACGAGTTGTACAACAAGCTGGGCTTTACGTGCTCCGAAACTTGCACAGCCAATGACCGCGCCCCAAGGTTGATTTCAGATCAGCTACTCCAACAAAGTAAAATTGGGTGGGATTCCGTGACTAACCGCATCCGCTGCCTTGTTCATATACTCAACCTTACTGTAGAAACCTTCCTGTTCCATATCAACCATCTAGCGATTGCTGAAGCTTGTAAACAACTGTAAAGGTCTGGGCTTAGTTTTGACAACTAGCCTAGCATGTAACGAGTCTCCTGAAGTTGAAGAAAGAAAAAAAGAAACAGCGAAAGCAGCACAAGCTCTAGTACATAGACCTCAAGCTCCCGGGGGCTTGGTTGGTCGAGAGTGGAACCGAAATCCACATGGGCTAAACCCGTTACAACAACTTAGATTAAACAATTCGAACCTCGACAAGTTCTTTGACCAACAAACAGAATGAGCTTGAGGATTACACCTTAACCATTCAGAACTGGGTAATGCTTAAGCAGACTGAGAAGTTCTTAAGGCCGTTTGATAGTGTGAGTAAATGTCTACAGCGCGAAAATGGCATGATTGATAATGATCATTATCATTCATTGATCATCTCTTCAATCATTAACCTACTGGCCCGAGCTCCGACCGAGAAAAGAGAATAGGGGGGTGTAGCCTTAACCCTGGAGTCCTCACGGCCTGAGGACGTATATCGAAATTCCGAGGAGTCACTGCTCCTGCGAATAGTGCAGTGCCAAGGAGCCACAGCATTTTCCCTCTGCCCAAAACGTTCCAGCTCTTTCTTAGTTTGTGCCAGGCTAAGAAGGAAGTCTGCCTCCCGTTTCCCGGCAGCGACAAAGCTATTTGTCTTGGCTTGATAGATAGCCACCTGCGGCCCCCGCTCAGACCCTTGAAAGGAACCCCGATGAAGGCATCCGGATAACATGCACCAGCATTATCGACATCCAGGTCCTAGCTATGACAGTTAGTCGTTTGCAGCAGGGACGGGATTCGAGCTCTTCAGGAACCCACTTGGATTTTCCCTCGTCGCTCCGTCTCCCGAGAAAGCAGGCAGTCTCATGGAGGCTTCCGCGAGCTTTGGCCCGCTGACTGGCGGTGTTCCAGCCGATGGTCATCGCGAGGGACTGCGAAGGGACCGCATCCACCGGCTTTCACAGAACTGCCCAGGTCGCCCCGGGATTTGGGACGGGGTCCCCGTTCGTCCGGGTAGGGACAGGCGGCGGGCTTTTAGGCGCGCTGGCCGCAAGGCTTGGGATACCATGCACCAGGCGTCATGGGGCACGTCGCCGGACATACCTCCTCTTAGAGCCTCAAGCCACGTCCTCCTCAATCAGAGCTCCGTTGGTCCAAGGCCAAGGACGCATTCCGCGGTCGGCCTCTGGGCTCTGCATTTTCTAAACCAACGTCGGTAGAGGGATTAATGTAAAGAACGCCGTGCTGTACGTAAAGATGGACGTGCGCGATCCCGAAAGGGCAGACGGCAAGGGAGCTTGCGCTAATCGCGTATCCCATTTCGGTCGGCGATCTTTCAAGCCAGCAGGTTGTCGAGGGGTTCCGGGGCCCGTCAATCCGGGCCGAGTCGATAGATTGCACCGTCAAAGGTGTGTGCGCGCTCCTCGCCTTGTTTCCGTCCAGAATTGTCCTCCGCATCCTCCTGAGCACGGGTCCCAACGTCGATGGATTATATTTTGCCTTTTCCCAATCCGTTGACCGTTCGTGCAGCGGTTGTGCGGAGCAAGTCGGCCTTGCCGGCGGGGTAGGCCGCGGACCCGGCGTTCTCTTGGCTAGAATGGCTTGGAGTGCGCAAGGCTCAATTGAAACGTGAAGTCGTTTGCCGCCTCCATGAGCGCGACGGCGTACAAGATCCCGGAATAGGGCAGATGAGCAATGCACGAGAAGACACTCGGGGCATGACATTTTTCGGCGCCCGAGGCCCGGGGCAGGAAGGATGACCTACATTAGAGGGCGCACTCCGGGAAATAGGCCTTGGATCGGGCCGGCCCAGCCGTCTAGGGCCCCCCCGGTCGATGTGGGCAAACTGCCGTCTTCCGTTGCCCTGCACGCATCTGAACGAGACATGGATTCTATGCGCAGATGGGCCGTCTCTTGCCCTCTCTCTGGTGCCTCAGTCGCCTGTGGCAATAACCGCCGCGAGAACTTCAAGGATGGAATTACATTTGGAGGCTCCAGTCCACTCGCTCGCCGTCCTCGGAGCGCCGAGTACGACATGTCCCGCTCCCTGGCTTGCCACCGTCATATCAAACAGCGGGCATCAGCCACCCGATCTTTACACCTTTGTCGGGCGGCGGCGTGTCGATCCGCGGACCCCGACTCGTCCGAGCCAGAAAAGGGCCATTCTATCGAGGCGCTCGTCGTTGTCAGTATGTTGATTACTCAGCGTCTTGCGTGTGAGCACGAGGCCAACTTCCCCTCCAAATCGGCCGAGCCGACGAAGAGTCAAATACCACGACGCTGCCGTCCGCCTTGTACAGACATACTTCCGTGCTTCATACTCCATCTTCAACCGTCTGTGAGGCGTCTAATTCTATAGCTCCAGCTGGCAGACTCGCATACCAGGCGACCCATACTTCGAGACGTTATCGGATCCCCTTTCCACCTTGAGAGCTTGGGACTCGTCGTTGGACCATACCTCGAACCAGCGTTCCTTCTCACATTGTCTAGCCCGCTTCCCTCCTTGGGCGATAGTTTGATGCAAATATTTTCGCGCTTTCCCTCAACATTGTCTGCCCGAACCGCTTCATCGCTGCGCATAGTCTCGCTATCCCGCCATCTGTCCGGCAGCCCGTCCTTGCCCGCCATGGCACCCGTCACCAAGGAGACCGATTATCTCGTTCTCGGCGGCGGCAGTGGTGGCCTCGCTTCGGCCCGGATGGCTTGTTCCAAGTTCGGGGCCAGGGCAATCGTGGTCGAAGCCAAGCGCCTGGGAGGCACTTGCGTCAATGTCGGGTACGGCGGCCTGAATCCCCTCGCCTGCTTTTCCCTTTCCTTTTCCCTTGGCGTCACGCTCACCGGCGCATGGAGAAGCTCGCTGATGTGGAATTGAGGTTAGCTGCGTCCCCAAAAAGGTGACGTACAACGCGGCCACCATCGCCGAGACCATTCGCGACGCCAAGGCCTACGGCTTCTCCGTCCAGGAGATGGCCCCCTTCGACTGGAAGACGTTCAAGGAAAAGCGCGACGCCTACATCAAGCGTCTGAATGGCGTATACGAACGTAATCTGGCCAATGATAAGGTGGAGTACCTCCACGGCTGGGCACGTCTGGTGACGAAAAACCAGGCCGAGGTCAAGCTCGATAACGGCTCCAAGGTGCTTGTCAAGGCCAAGAAGATACTGGTGGCTGTGGGCGGCCGGCCGAACGCGCCTCTGGACATCCCCGGGGCGCAATTGGGCCTCAACAGCGACGGCTTCTTCGACATCGACAAGCAGCCCAAGCGCGTTGCCATTGTCGGCGCCGGCTACATCGCAGTCGAATTCGCGGGTATGTTCAATGCCCTGGGCACGGAGACTCATCTCTTCATCCGCCGCGACAACTTCCTGCGCAACTTCGACCCCATGATCCAGGAATCTGTGACAAATGAATATGAGCGCCTGGGCGTCAAGCTTCACAAGCGAACCAATCCGACGCGCGTCGCAAAGGAGGCCGACGGCACGCTCAAGGTCACGTACCGGGACGACGACGGCAAGGAGAGCTGCGTGTCCGGCGTCGACCACCTCATCTGGGCGACGGGCCGCACTCCGGAAACGCGCGGCATAGGACTGGAAGAGGTCGGCGTCAAGCTCACCGACAAGGGCCACGTGGTTGTAGACGACTTTCAGAACAGCAGCGTCGACAACATCTTTGCCCTGGGCGACGCCGCGGGCCGGATCGAGCTGACGCCCGTGGCCATTGCCGCGGGCCGCAAGTTGGCCCAGCGACTGTTCGGCCCGTCGCACTTTTCGACTGCCAAGCTCGACTACAGCAACGTGCCTTCGGTCGTCTTCGCCCATCCCGAGGTCGGCAGCATCGGACTGACGGAACTGCAGGCGGTAGACAAGTATGGCAAGGACAAGGTCAAGGTGTACCAGACGAGCTTTATCGCCATGTACTACGCCATGATGGAGCCGGAGCACAAGGGCCCTACCAAATACAAGCTCGTCGTTGCCGGCTCGGAAGAGAAGGTGGTCGGCCTGCACATCATGGGCCAGGGTAGTGCCGAAATGCTGCAGGGCTTCGGCGTCGCCATCAAGATGGGCGCCACCAAGGCCGACCTTGACAGCTGCGTCGCCATTCACCCGACGAGTGCCGAGGAGTTGGTGACGCTGAAATGAGGCGACGCACGGGGCAAGGCTCAGACAGATCCAACAAGGCACGGGAGAGGTGCGGCCGGGGGCCGTCGGAAAGAAGTGGATGGGGGCTTGGTCATGTTGGACCGAGCAGGCGGCAAAGTATCATGTATGGGGGAGAGAAGCAGGCCAGGGTTGAACAGACACAAGCACGCATGTGCGACTGTAGCTCTGCGGCAGGCACGAGGTCTGCTTGATGGTTGAGGATATTTTGCACGGCAGAAATTGTCGGGCATTGTCAAAAAGGGGGAGGGGGTGGCTGCTACTGCCATATATTGTGCCCCATACAGCCTTTTTTTCCCTTCCTTCCTCTATGCGGTTTATGGTCTACTGCCACGAGCCAGTAGCGCGCCTATCCTTCCCCCGCGTCGAAATAGGTGCCCACCTCCGCGGAACGACGACCAAGCGACGGGCTGTGTTTCTCGCGAGTTGGAGGAACGCGCGGCTCGATACCCCGGCCCCCGCGCGTGCGGGGAGCGGACGAGATCCAGTGTTGTCCTGTGGATATGGCCGTATGTAGTGACCTTTTCGACAAATATTGTATATATTGTAATTTTTAAAAAATCGCATTGCGTCAGGCTGTTTTTTTTCCTTTTGGGGCAGGGGATCCCGGGATAACCGAGCACACCAGGGATGGTTACGGGCCCCTGGCTGGCGGTTGGTGTTGATGGAGCGCGATAGACGGTAAAGAAGGGTGCTGTTTCGTGTAGGGTAGGTTGGGACGTCGACGCGCAACCTGCTCAAGTCGACAAGATCCGATGACCAAGCCGACAGTCGGTGCAGTTTCGCATTTTTGCGTCCATTGAGGAGGGAGGGGGGCTGGAGAGCAGTTTGCCACTCAGCGAGCGCGAGGAGGGGGGAAAGCGAGTCTGCCAGGGACAGGTTGAACCGGGCTTTTAGTTTTGTGGACCACGGCATCGTCACAACTTGCCCTCTGTTGAACAGTATAGGGCGATTCTCGCGCCGACGGGGTGAAGCCCATCAATGTCGTCATTGACATGCCTCGAGCGTTCCCCCCTGGCTTGCTCGTCTGTCCAGCAGTCTCTTGGCCGAGCGGAAAGGGCCCTGATGGCCGTTGGTTTCCCGCCCGACAGCGCAGCGCACAAAATGATGTTCCGGCCTCGTCTTGCACCTGTTTGCCATGTCGCCCCAAGCAACACACACACACACACACACACACACACACACACATACACGCGTGTGAGAGCGCGGTGGAGGGGAGGAAGAGGGGAACACGAGAATGGAAAGGGGGCCGGGGTGAAACAGCGGCAGGTCACGCTGTCGTCAAGGCCTGCGCGCGATGCATCGTTACCCACCCTTGGCGCGGGCAGCGAACAAGGAACGGGGGGCAAAGGTGCGGACGGCCAGCGGCTTTTGCTGCTCCGGCCCTCCTTCTGGGCAGGAAAAAGCCAGGGCTCCTGGCCAGAAAGAAGACGAGGGGCGCCAGGAAAGAGGTCACGTTGGAGGCGGCAGGCCCCGGGGGAGGCCAGCAGAAGACAGGGTTGGGCGATTTTAATTCCCGGACCAGGTCCCCGACCCTGTGGGGAAAGAACGCAGAGGACCGGACCCCGACGGCCTTCGACGGCGTCGGTCGGGCGGCCTGCTTTGCGTCTTTCTTCTGGGTCTCGCTCGATCCCTGGTGGTGTGTGTGTGTGTGTGATGGCCATGACTCTCTTCCCCCCCACAATCACCATCCGCGGGGGTAGGTTTCTGGCGGCGACTCGGCAAAAAAAAAAGCCCCGGCGGACGGCGCTGCCGCTGTCGATCGTCTGTCCTAGTCGTAGCCGCGTTGCCTGTCTTGTTCCTGTGTGTGGCATTGCCGCCAATTTGTCTGTACCTATCACGCTCACCTCATCCTTGGCCCTCCCGAATCGGCACCAGGCTGCTCTTTTCGGCCTTGCCGCGGCTGCCTGTTTCTCCCTTTTCGGTCAGCCGGCGACGAGAGACGGGCTTGTCGCTAAACTGCCGGTCCCCTCCTCCCTTGAAGCCCCCCTCCCCTATCTCTCTCTCTTGTCTTCATCTGACAAGACGGCGAATTCGGCCCCCTTCCCTTTCTTTTGTCCGTGATTCCTTGGCCCCATCGTCTGAATGGACGGGTTGCACGAGGGCTAAGCGGCCGAGGAGGGTGCGCCATCAAAAGCCACATCAGGTCACACGCAGGTGGCCAATCCACGGGGCCGGGACCCAAAAGAGAGCCGGTCGGTCCCCTTTCCCCTTATTGTTTGTTTTCCCCCACTTTATTTTCCGCCCCCTCTTTTCAAACTCCCTGCGCCCCCCTTGCTGTGGTCGTGTGTGTTGTGTATATATGGTTGCCCTGGCAGCCGTGTGAGCAGCTCATCGTCAGCCTCATCATCGCCCCTGGTTCCCCCCCCTAGTGACAGCGTCTTTCGTCATCCGGGGTCAATCGGTATTTATAGCCTTGGCGAAGGCATGACAAGAAGACGCCCCCCCAACTAGCCATCAGTGATGGGAGGAGCGGCATTCGAAGCGCAGACTGAATCAACTAATGCTAGCGCCGCGTTCGGTGCTCGCCCATGTCTGTCTGGTCCCTTCCCCCCAACCCCCCTTCTCTCCCTGGCCTTTTGGCTGCCTTTTCGTTCGGTATCGGTTTCTTTTCTTGCACGCGTTCCTTCCCCCTCGTCTAATATGCTCCCGCGCCGTCGTAGTCCGTGGGACGAGCGGCCGAGCCAGGCATACACGAATGACATGCCGGGGAATTTTTTCTGCCTACCAGACCCCGGAAGCCATCGTCTGGGGTGCGTCTCGTCGTACATATTCATCAATGATGACTAATGGGTGCGTGTCAAGGGAAAGGTGCTCAAGTTTCCTTCTTCGACGCGCCGGCCGCAGCATGACGAGGGCCGGTCTGGTGGTGGGCCGTGGCCATGGAGGCATTTCTTCCAGAGCACGGGAGTGCTTGCAGGTGAAGACAATTAGCCCATCATCATGCCTCTCTCGCACGACAGACTCATGACCCATGTGGTAGATGAATGGCGGCGGGCGGGTCCCAGCAGCAACGCTCAGTCGACCGCCATGGTGCGGCTTTCTCATGCCCGACGAGGGGCTAGACAAGACCTTGTTTCCCCCTTGACACGTGCAAGCAGCTCGAGTTGAACCACGTCGACAAAGCGAGGAGCGGGACCTGACAGGCCTGACACGATGGTGATCCACAGTGACCTTTTTATTCTCGTCAGAGTGTTCCCGTAAAGTCGCATCAATCGCATCCTGCACGTCGTACTGGGAGCAGACTTGAATCGGGCAGAATTGGCCATGATGGGCGACGAGAGAATGGCGGACGCAGAGTCTGCGCCGCCACTGGTCTGCAGCCGATGGCTGGCCGGGTTGAGAAGAACGGGCATGCCAGTGCTGGCTTGTTGTGTTTCGGAGACGCTGGGCTCGACGGATGGCCTATGAGCAGCCGCGATAAGCACTTGGCATGTAGCAGAAAATGGCCGCGCAGGAGGTCGGTGCCCGACTGATAGCGCGAAAGACAGGCACGAGAGGTCCCCACCTCTTCAGAATTGGACTGGGGCGCTCGAGCCAAAAGCGGCAAGCCAAAAAAAAACAAGGGAGAAAGAGACCAAGGGCCAAAAGGAAGAGTGGCGACTAGGGGGGGGTCTCGGGTGGGTGAGAGCGTGTCTCGGCACAAGGTCAAAAGCACCATCGCACGCTTATCGTTTCGAGACAGGTCGGATATTTTGTTTTCGCGGCCACGCATATATGCATCGTCTTTTGAGCGTTGGGTTGGTGCCATGTGGCCCAGCCCCCTCATTACTGGTCCGTTCCCACCTAAACCGGTTTCGGGAGGGGGAGAGGAAGGGATACATACATGATTGATGATGGTGGTGGTGAGAGGAAATTGATGATGAACATCACGGCCACATGGCCATGCCCATGACAGCCGTGAATGACGGGTTTGTGCGGTGGCAAAGGCAACAGAACGCTGCGCGCCTGATTCGCCGGCCAACAACGATTTCGTCGCTTCGCTTCTGGCCAGGGTTCCCGCCCGACGTGACGTTCGAAACCGGTTTAGGTGGGAACGGACCAGCAATGAGGTGAGGGGCTGGGCCACATGGCACACCAACGCCCAAAAGACGATGCAGATATGCGTGGCCGTGTCTTGTCCATGCTTTTGCCTCCCCCCTCTACTTGCGGAGTAAAATTCCGTGTCGCCCGGGTAGGTCAGCACGTCAGAAGGGGAGGGGAGGGGAGGGGGAGTCAAGAGGAGAGAGAGATAGAGAAACAGAGACAGAGACAGAGGGAGGGCAGGGGAGGGAGGGAGAAAAAGACAGAGGGGGCGCAAGAGAAAGGCGCAGCCGCTGTCGTTTTCCACAGTCGATGGCGGGCCGAGGACAGGGGTCGTTCGGGGGGCAAGCTGCAGCAGCTGTAGAGAGGCTGGGGAGAAGGCTGAAGGAAGACGAGGAGGGCTTGTCGACAACCTGCGGGAAAAAGAAAAGATAGAGAGCGGACGGAAGCACACTCCACCCTCTTCCGTCTGTAGAGCTTCCGCTCGCCATGCCGTCGGATTGGGCATAAGAGGGATTCCAGAACAATAGACCACCAGTCTGTCTCAACATGTCTCGCTCTCCTTTTCTCGCTCTCGCTCTCTCCCTCGCTCTCTTTGTCTCTCCCCTCGCTCCCTCTGCCTCGCGTGGTCCAGCCGGGGGGAGGGGGGCCGCCAATTAGGCGCAGTTGTTTAGGAGCCGCGGGCCCCCCCTCGCCCACTGCCCCACGACCGTCATCGAGTAAGAGGCGTGATCGGTTGGCGCAGGGCTCGGGAGCGCGGGCTTGGTTTTATCCTCGTGGATTGGACCCTATTGCGGCCACAGCGCTTCTTGGCTCTTCGTTGTTGCCGCCCCGTCCGTCCAGTCATCTTTGATGAAACATGGGATGGGAAAAGTTTTTTTAATTTTAATCACGTGCAGGATAGCGAGCGTCCCCAGCCCAATGGCGTCACTCCCTCATTCGCTCTCTCTGCGACGATGCGATGCAGAGGAGGTTGGCAGCACGGCTTGTCATTTTCCCTTGGCCCCCCCCTTGGCCGCTTTGCTCACTCCCTTGTTCCTGCGGTGGTTGGATTTGCACGTATTTTTTTGAGTCGGCTGGGGATGGACGGCGTGGCGTGGCGTTCCACGTATTGTACTGCGCGAGCCATTGAGTGTAACCAAGACCATGCTGCATCCATGCTTGCTCGCTACCAAGGCCCGGCGCCGGGCTGTGCCTGGACCTGATCGGGAGGGTGCGTCCGTCCCGTCGCCGTTAGCCTCCATCCACGATCCGCCAACACCAACAGCAGCACCACTTACCACCATCATCAACATCATTCGTCGTTGCCATCAGTGGTAGCTGCTGCTTGCCCCTCCTTTGCCCCGGCCTCAGGAAACTGGACTGGGCGGCGGGCGATGACACACGCAAAAAGGCGCTGACGCAAGCTGCAAGGCCATGCCATGCCATGCGCTGCCATGCCATGCACCGGCCATGGAGTGCCCCCTCCTTTGCTTCTCCCCTCCCCCTTCTCCCCGGGGTCCATTAATGTCCGGCCGTCTACGCAGCTCACAAACTGAGGGGGCAGCGTCGTCGCGATGGCGGCCTCGCTCGCGGGCCATCGCTTTTGGCTTCGCTTTTGCTGTGTCGCTGCCGTTGTGGGGAAGCCAGAAAGAACAGATGGAGGAGGTGGCTGTGCTCGCGCCACCGAACGGGCGGGACCATCGAGGCAGCGCATCAAGTCGTTGGCTTGATGACGACGACGATCCACGATGAAGACAACCTCGACTTCGACAGCGACCAACGGCCACGGCCACGGCCGCGACGGGCCACGACGACCACGACCCGTCGTGGCCTGATTCTCCAGAACTCATTCCCTCGGCGCGCGCTAAGCCCGCCTGCGCGAAGCCTGCAGTGCGCCATGGCCCAGATGGCACCACGTAGGGACGCCCGCTTCGCTCGCTCTGTGCCGCCGCCGCTGCCGCCGCCGCCTCCTCCCGAGGCAACCCGGAGCCGGAAGTTTCGCCTCTCCGTACAAACACAGTCCTAGTTGGTTGCACTAGAGTCCGTTCCCCAGCTTCCCAACTGGGCCGCTCACGGCGGCGCCCACGCCCCAGACTATTCCCATGCTTATTCTAGTCCCCCCCAATCTCCTCGCCGTGCCCCCCATTCGTCTTAGCCAACTCGCCGATCTCTCAAGCACCCCCCTCAATGCCCGAGCTGCCAAAGGGTCACCATTTGGCTCGGACGACGCCCCGGCGGGGAGATTGAGAGAGCCTCAAGGGGAAAGGGGGGAGAGGCCACTAGGCCCCACACGCGGATCATGGAGGAAAATAATTCAAGATGATCATGGGCAACTGGGCTTCATCCACGTACTCGATTGCATGCCTCGGTGCCCCTGCCGACCATGGGATATGCAGCATCCCTGGGCCGCCAATGCCTCGCGGCCCGCCGCCATAACGTGCCCAAGTTTTTGTACAGTGAGAACGTATGGTTCGCACTACCTCTGCACATTGCCCTCGTGCCTGCGTCGCAGGCGCTTCCGCTGCATCCAGCTCGAGGCAGCGAGCTAGCTCATCTCAGGCGTCGTCCGAGGGAGGTCGGCAGCCATTTGCTCTGACTCTCCGCCTCACCACCGCCGCCTACCTCCTACCTCCTACCTCCTACCACCTACCTACCAAACTACACATCTCTCTTCTCTCATGGCCGCTGCAATTTTCCGGGCCCATGTGCCGCTTGGAGATGGATGCTGAAATGTCTCTTGTTCCGTATATAGATCATCAAAGGCATGTGCCGGTTTCGCCCAGTCCCCTCCGCCTGCTCCCCCTTCTCGTCGAGCTGTCTGTCCATGACTATGCGCCGTCGCCCTTCTTTCTCCACTCACCATGCCACCTGAGCCCTGGTTCGTCAACCCTTTGTGCAGCCTGATTTAGTGGTGTGACCTTGATGGCATCCTAACGCCATCGCCGTTGCCTTGTCTCTCGCCAGTCTGCGGCCACCAACGGCCGGCTGCCTCCTGCATCCTCTGGCCTTGCCGAGCCCAAGGGGGGGTGGAGGGAGATGGGGGTGGCCGAGGCCAAAGAAGCGAGGGCAGGGCACTGGCATCCACTCTCGTCTGCATCGGAGACTGGAAAAGGCGAGCGAGCAGGCGGCCCGAGGAAGGGAGGCGAAGAGGGCGAGCACGCAAAGCGTCTGACCAGTTCAGTCCAGGAGCCCCAAAGCCAGGTCAGTCGGTTCAGAAATCAGCGCCAAATCAGCTATGCCAGTCAGTCAGGGCAAGCCAAGCCCGGGCAGGGTGCTCCAAATCACGCAAGCCAAACACCTCCCCCTTCCTCCTCCCCCCAACCATGCTCACACCAGGTAGCGGTTCCTTTGTGCCACGCAACAACGCACGCGGCCGTATAGAGCATGTGCGGACGAAGCAGTAGCTCACCGGCCAGAAATGATGACGACGGCCTACACGCCCGCGAGGCCAAGATACGGGCGATGTCTTCCCGTCGCGCACCGCGTTTCCTCGGATAACTATAGAGGTTCTTGTATTGTCGTTGCTCGCGGCTGGTCCGGGCGCCGTCAAAGGCAGTGGCTGTGCCTAAGTCCGAGCGCCCGGAACGAGCTAAGGGAAACGAACGGCTGGGCCGCCGGATGGGTCAAATAACGCCTGCCGCGGGATGGCGCCCGTGGTGGCCTACCTGGTGGTGGTGGTGATGGTGCTGGGTGTTGCCGCGGGTTGCCTGCCCATTATGATGGGTGGTCGGGCGCTGGTGAGCCCACAGTGCGCGTGGGCCACGACTCCACTATCAAGGCAACGAAACCCTTCCGCCTTCTTTGCCTCAGCCTCGCTAGCGTTGCTTCCATCAGACCTTGCTTCGAGCAGGCGAAGAGAGAGATCAAGATTCGTGCCGACGGAAAATTGTTCGAAACACGGCGTCTTTCAGTGCTGAACCTGTACCCCGTGCGTGGAATGTACAGACGAACCCATCAGGACAACGGCTGATGAGGACGTGTCGCCATCAACCTATACATCATGTACGTACATATGGCAGCGCACGCACGCACGCACGCACGCAAGCACGCACTATCGACAAAGACGGGCGAGGCAAAAATGTCCTGCTTCGGTGCTTGCTCTGAAACCTGTCTTTTCAGGCGGCGTGAAATCCTTCCCTGGCACTTGCTCTGGTTACTTTTTTTTACTCGGCGCTGCTGCCGCCGCCGCCGGCGGGGGGAAGGGCGTCTGTGTCTGTGTCTGCCCTGCCTGTCTGCACCTCAGTCGCCCCCGGCCGCTCCTTCCCTTGATCAACGTGCAGCACAGCATTCGTGACGTCCTGGCTGTGTCTGTCTGCCTGTCTTCTGTCTGTCTGTCTGTCTGTCTGTCTGTCTGTATGCGCGATGCGCGATGCGCGCGGCCACACATCCCTGCCACTGGTGCATTTGACAACGCCGGCCAGTAGAAGCAGCGACGGCATAACGCATGCCTACAGCCGCCTGCTTGTTCGTTCCGCCGCCGCCGCCGCCACCTCCGTTGCTGCTGTTGCTGCACGCCATGGACATGCGTCTGCCCATCCCTTCCTGCTCTTTCCTCCCATATCGCCACGCCCATCTCCTCTTTCTCTCCTCCCCTAAAGCCCCTGTGCCTGTCTCGCTTTCATCAGAAGTGCCTGCCGACGCCATCGCGCGCTGCAGGGCATATCCCGGCCGACGGAGACCCGTTGCGCAGCCCAGTCAAGTCGGCGGCCTCGTGCGCTCGAAACACGCCCCACATACGGCCCTCTTTCCCACCCCCCTTTGGCTCTCCCTTCACACCCCTCCCCCCTTGTTTTGGACCCATGGCGGTGCTCTGCTTCGTTCGTCCCATGCGCACAACCCGCACTGTGATTCCCTCCAGCCCTCACCCCCATTCGCCCTACTGCGTAGCGCCCACGGCGTCGAGTACGTGTGCACCCCTCTGTGCTTCGTCCAGTGCCTCAACGCCCTCCTCCTAGGCGCGGAGCCAACCAGCCAGCCAGCCTGCCTGCCTGACTGCCTTGTTCCTTCGGGTCCAGGCTAGGCCGCATCAAATGAGCCCGTATGCCCGCCCAGGCCGGTCCGTACGCGCTGTACCTGCTCGCCGCCTACTTCGGCCGGGCTGGCGGAAGGCAGGCAGGCACCGTCCATGGTCGCCGCAACCTCGTCCGGCGCAGGGCCGGGCAGGGGCCTGAGTCTAGGTACCTACCGCGGTACCTGGCGGGCTCTGCAGGCACAGCAGGTACGCAGTCGCAGCTGCCAACGGCGCTAACTGCCTCTTGTCTCGCAAGAAAGGCCAGGGAAAGAGGTCATCCACCAGCGCTCCACCGCGCGGGCGTGTGAGAGAGCCAGCGACCTCGTGGCTTGTATACATGTATATACATAGTCGTCCTGCCGCCCTCCTCCGTCTGTCCAGCTTGCCAGTCAACCTCGACGCTTTCTGTATCTTCATCTTTTCTCTTAAACGCCTCCTTCCCGCCTCCTTGATCTATCTGACCGTCGTCGCTCTTTGATTTATCTTCCTCTTATTCTTTCTCCTTGTCGCCGTTGCTTCTCTCCTTCGGGCTTATCCACTGCCTGTCTCTCTCTCCATCTCTCTCTCTTCCTACCTCTTCCCTCTTCGTCTCTCCAACTCTCATACACACACTCTTCTTACCGTTCCACTTTGCCCAATCTTCTCTTGCGACTTGATCGGTTCCGCAAGCGAGCTTCGGATATCACTGCTACTGCGGCGGCTCCACCTCGACCAGATACACGGCCGTTGACCCATCTGTCCCGCTTTCGCTCCTCTTGACTCACCGGCTTGACATCATCCCCCCTCCTCCCTCGCCTGTGACTCGACCTGCACCTGCACCGTCGTCGCTCATCCATCGGTACTGCAATCCTCTCGCCTGAGCCCTCTTCTGCCACAGCATTCAAAAGTGTCTCTGGATCGCCTTATCTTTGCCACGACTGCTTGCTGTCTCTCACAAACACACATACCCTCTCTGCCTCCACACTTCCTGCTCACTCGCAATGGCTCTGGACCTCTGGACGTACCAATTCTGCCTCGCTTGCAACAAGCAAGTGCACGGCGACGGTGACGCTTACTGTTCCGAGTCGTGCCGCCTTGCCGACCAAGAGACGCCGACGCCGAGCTCTGGCGCCAGTTCGCCCGCCCTTGCCCCGTCCCACGGCCTCAGGTGGCCTGTGTCGCCTCGACCCAGTCGAAACATGCTCTATCTGCCACCGCCATTCGATTTCGGCCTCCCAAGCAGGGGACGCCCGTGCGAGAGCGAGCTGAGGCATTATTACCCCATGAAATGCAACTCGAACCTCACTCCCTCGAGCTCCCATAGCAGCCTCTGTTCGATGCAGAGTACCACTTCTTCGGTCGACTGGACGCATTTGTCAGATAAGTCACGACAAGAACTCAAGGCTTATGCCATCTCATTTGAGCAGGTCCGACTACAGCGGCGACGGTCGTACTCAAGAAAAGAGACACCATGATGAGCCCAATCCGATTGCAGCACTTCGCACGTCGAAGATATATCTGGATGGGTAGCTTCAAGACACGTACCCTACTCGCTGCAGCTCGGACAAAATTAAAAAATTGCACTTGGCCACAGGTCGGCCTCTTCTCAGCTGTGTTTTTTCTCCCACTACGAGCCCACCAAGAGCTCCTCTACCCCTGGACCTTGTTTCCCTTGAGTCACTGGTTTGATTTTTTCTTTTGTTTCAATTTTAACATCAAAAGAAGGCGAATGGGCATGGGACGGAGTATTGCATATCATCAGAGGGGAAAAATGGCCGTTTTTTATACCACATACATAATGCTCTCTTCAACCCTTGCGTATCATAAACCTCTGGACGCCCCTTGAAGGCCACCGAGGAACTTGGCTGTGAGAAGTTATCGGGGAGCCGGGCGTCCTGATGAAATGGGACATGCGAATGGCGAAACGCTCCGACTGGGTGAAGAACACTGATGTTTACTTGCATGGGACAAGATAAAGATTGATGGGACTAAGAGCAATGATGGCATCGGGGACATCAAAAAAATTGGTTGGGATGGTGAGCCGGCGTGAACAGGGCTTTGGAATGAATTGAACAAGGGTATCGGGACATTACCGATTGAAATCGCCCGTGGTAGCCAAAGCAATGCGAAGGCGAGGAAGGAAAAAAGAAAAAAAGAGAAGGGAACACGGTATTGGCCAGAGGTGGGGTTTGGCAAGCGAGATAGAGCATCTGTACAGCAAGTCGGATCGGATAGCTGAAAATCCAGGCGGCTTGACTGAGCCAATGCTGGCTCGTGTCTCAATCCAAAAAAATCACCAATAAAACAAGAGGTCGCGGATAGACGAATAAATGATACGGTACTTGGTGACTTGACGAGCAGCCTCGATGGGGCAAGTGGATGCAGTTCAGAATTGGAGGCAACGGCGAACAAAAGCCTTAGACATGGATACGAGCGAGAGGGCCAAGATAGATGATGGGTGGCATAGCCCCCAGAAAGGGGCGGTTGACTCAGCGGGGGAGAGAAATATGCGGGTGCGAGCCTGGAGAGAGAGATAAGGATGGAAGGAAAAGAGAGGGAGGATAGAGACACACGGCAGGGTGGATCTGCGGCAAAGGACGCACGAATAGCCAGGCAACGCATGCAAGGCGAGTAAGAGGACGGCGATAGCTGGACTCGACAGCGTAGTGTTTCCCAGCAAGCCACAGTAGATGATGTGTCTTGTCATGCCGTTAACGTCGATGGGCGGAGCGATGAATCAGAGGAGGGGAGAGGGAAAATGAAGGCAGACGGGGTAGTTCAGGCATGTTTCAGCCTGGAAGAAGCTCTCTTGGACTTGACAGGGCGGATTATGCGGACATGTGCTCATTACTGCCCAGGTTGGCCACGGAGCAAGGAGGGTATGCAGCAGACGAAGCAGGTACGTAAAGCAGGTGGAGGTGGAGTTGAGAAAGGCGAAGAAAGTTGAACGAAGGTTTCCAAGTCAAGCAAGCAAGGGCCGAAGGAAGACAAAAGCACGAAGGTGCTGGAGAGATGGCGCGAGAGAAGCCAGAAAGGGAAGAACAAGGTTAATCAGACGCAGGCATGAAGGATGAGGGGATAAGTGTACTACATGCGTTCGCCCATCGATGGGTACAGGTGCCGATCTGCATGACGTGGGCAGCGGACAACGGAGTACAGGCCAAGGCACTAAGTTGAGGGCAAATATACACAGGGATGGATAAGCCGAGACCCAGGGGGGGTGGAGGGGTCAGGTTGTTTCTTTTTTACGGTCAGAGGAAGAGAGGGGAGGGGGTTTGTTTGTGATTAGCTCTAAAGAGGGCGCGCAAGAGAAGGATGGAGGGAGGGTTGGAGGAGTTGCAAGAAAAAAGAGGAAGATATAGAGAGAGCGAGAGAGAAATAGAGTAAAAAAAAGAGAAGCAGAGGCAGAAAAAAGAGAGTGGGGAGAACTCAAACAAGCGTGCGGGCGTTGAAGGCCGGCTCGGCTCGGCAGACGGGACGGGCGGGATTGGGTGATTTGGCGTGCTGGGTAAGCTGGCCAAGTGAGTCATAGGGTGCGGTAACAGACAGGCAAGGGGCCAAAAAAAGAATAAGGCCACGAGTTGTCGTGTTTCCCATGTGCGTGACGGCAGCGGCCACGGACTTGGACGGACGGCCATCTCGACTTTGGCATCGGTCGGTGGACGGGCGGTGTCGAGAAAAGCGCATCACGCGGGCCAACGTGCGCGCGTCGCTTGGCAGCTCTATAGATGCTCATTCATTTCCCAGCTTCGGCAGCGGGCTGCTCTTGTTCCGCGAGCCAGGGGAAATAAAAATGAAACCTTTGAATTCCCTCTATATCCGGCGTTTCTCCCTTTCCCCCACCTCCGATACTTATTTTCGGGCATCCCGGGCACCCATGGCGCGCGCTCCGATGCGGAGCCGAGAGCCCGGACCGGGGGAGCTTTGCGGGGCGGCGGGCGAGGAAAGGGGGTTTCAAAAAACCAAAAAAAAGTGAGGGATTCAGAGGAGAGAGATTTCGGGGGCATGGACTGGAGGCTGATGGACGTAAAAGGGCCGCCCGCGGAACAGCGGCTCAATTTCGGGGCCGGAGGCGCATGGTTGAATCGGGAGGAGGGCAAAGGAAAGAAAAAAAGGGGGGAGAGGCCTTGAAAACAAGACAAGAAAAAAAAATAAGAGAGTGAGAGAGAGCTTCTAGGCTGGCCGTTTGGGCGGAACAAGGAAGGGGTTACTGGCAGGCACTCTACCGGGGACGCAGAGAGCAGACGTAAAACTGGTCTCGCTCCCGGCGACGGCGAGGCTGCGCTCGTGTTGGCCGGGTCCGGGAGGAGAGAGCGGGCCTGTTCCGTCTGTTCTTGACGCTTTTGGCCGGGCTGTTTCGTTTAGCCTGGGGCCCTGTCTACCCGTGTCTCTCTTTTTCCCTCTCTCCTTCCTCTCTCTCCCTCCTCTCTCTCTCTCGTCATCCGAGGCGATTTTTTTTCCCTGGGATCCAGAACAGTCTTACGGCCTTTTTTTGCCGCCTCCATCTCGCTCCTGTCTCTCTCCTTCTTCTCTGGGCGCGCGGGCGTTCACTCGTCTTTCCCTTTTTTCTTTCCTTCCCCCGGGCTCGCCCTCGCCGCCGTCTGAGCTGGGCTGACTGGCAAACAGACAGCGCTAGCAGCCCGCCGTGCGGCTCTGCTGCTCCATGGCCAACCATGACGACGGCGCCTGGCTTCGTTTCGAGGGAAAAGAACAGCTCCTGTCCCGTCATGTCTGCCGCTGCCGCTGCCGCCGCGGTTGCTTCTGCTTCTACTCGTGCTCTTTATACCGTACTTGGTCCCCCTAAACGACTGTCATTTCTCCCTCCCCCCCACAAAAGTCGCTACTACGCTTTTTCAGCCCCCTTCATCTCCATTCATTCTCAACTCTCGCCTCTCGCCCTTCGGTCACCCGCCACCCAGCTTTGCTTAGCCTCCTCGCCCATGTCTATATCATACCTTCCTGGCCCCTGCTCGCCTCGCATCCTCCAGGCGCCTGCTTAGTATGGCTCGCGCGTCCTGATTCCTTGCCCCGGAAGCCCCGTTGTCATCTTGGCTAGGAGCCCGGAAATGGTTCCTTTTACTCGTCGCTCATCAGCTTCTCTCCCCCACTCCTCCGCCCACCCCCCTCCCCCTTCGCGTCCCCTGTAGCGCCCGAGCCTCGTAGGCCTTGACCGGTTTCTCATCCGCTCGCTCGCTCCTCTTCTGCTGACGCGACGCCCATCCGGAAGGTACGCGCCGACGTCAGCCCCTTGATCTCCCACCTCCGCCTCGTCTTGTTAACATGAACATTTGATGCCACCTCACACGACGCGCCTCTCAGCCTGCTCGTCCCTTAATCTGAACCCTACCCTGGCTGCTTCAAAAAGCAAGCTTCATCTCCTCGTCGACTTCGTCCTTGTTCGCAACGGCCCCGGTCCCGGGGGAGTCTGCATCTCCTCTGCTAGCCGCAGCGCTTGGCCTGCTTCTCCTGCTCGCACAAGGGACGAGATACTATAACTGCTTGCTGCATGCGCTGACCGCCACCTCGCGGCGCTAACCGTTGCCGCTTACCTTCAACCATCTCGCAACGCGCGCTTCGTCGGCTGCCTGGGAGAGACGCAACTGGCTCTGTCTATCTTGCTCGCCCTTTGCTTTCCCTCGCAGAGGCACGACTGGCTCTCCTGGGCTTGGTTCAAACGCCCCCCATTCATTGGCTATCTTGTCTGCAGCCGAAGCTGCTTAGCCGAGCTACCTTGGTCCAGAGGGGGGGGCCTCCCGCGCTATTTGCTACAGGACCCTCATTCATGCTTGCCGGCATCTTGGGCACCATCATCTTCTGCTGAGATCCGCTCATCTGCTTGGACATACATGCGTCGACGTATGCTAGGGCGAACAGGTGGCCACGCTGTACCAAGAAGAAAATGCTCATCTTACTAGCTTGCACGGATAGTTTTGGCTCCTACAGACCTTTCTTTCCGAGACTTCCCGCTGCTTTCTTGGCTCGTCCTTTGTCCGCTCATGGGAGCTTGGCCTGGCCATGTTGCGAGTTGCGGGAGCAAGGACCGCACAAGTTTTCGCTGCCGTTTCATCAACACGGCGGCTGCGCTTCTGCACCGAGCGGGAAGCAGAACGTGGCTGTCCTCGCTTGGACGGCCTGAACTTTCCAGAAAGCGCAATGCGAGACAAGACGGCCTAGCACGAGCACGGCTACTTTTTGCCCTAGTGCGAACTCCGAGCCATGCCGCTGGCCGCTATTTCAGGAGACGCTTTTTAAAACGTTAGCCCGAGGGCGAGAATGGATGGCCCGACTCGGTGGCACACATAGCTACGCAATGCCTTGGGTAATAGAGAGGGGGCAATGGCTCAGAGCCGTGGTTGACGAGGGGAAGCGCGCGCCGAAGACGAGCGGAGATGCTCGTCGTGCCGACCTGAAAGCGGAGCTGGCGTCTGCCTCGGCATACGCGGCAGATCTGCAGGGGCTTGATACGTCCGCCTCGTGACGCAGTTCCGCCAGCCGCTCCAGAGGCTTGAGGCCACGCACGGCACAACGGAGGGTCGATGGTCTTCCGCTCTGACCCTTGCGGTCCGTCGGTCGGAGCAAGGCAACAACCCGCCATCAACTTATAGGACTTGTGTTTGCCTAGCCCGGAGCTGACTAGGCGTCTGTGTCCTGGATTGGACGAGCTCGCTAGATGCATCTTTTACTGCGGCCGACCGGAACCGGGTCATTAATGTTGCACGTCCGCCGAAGCCGCCCCGAGGTGGCGCACTGAGCCCACAAATATACACTACCCTATAGTGGTGCGCCATGCTGCCCTCTCGTCGCACCGTTTTTGGTGAGCGGCTGCCCTGGCTGCCTGCTGAACTTTTTTGCTTAGATGAAAACCATCCTCCTCCCCCCCTTCTCTCTCCCTCCTAATGCTCGCTTCGCCTTGGATCTCGTCGCTCCCTCGCCCTTGTGCCTCTTCGCTTGCCTTGCTACACTCGTCTTCGGCTCTCTCGCGACTGTCTGCGGCCGTCTATCCCGCTCAGCTTCCCACCGCCGCCCGCAGCGTCCTCGTCTTCTCCGCATTTCCCGGCTTGTGCGCCCAGCCTTGCCCACCATGCAAGCCCCGGTGCTGGTGATGAGTTCGTTGACCTTTGCCCCCTCCCGGTCCGTGTTTGTTTTGCCGCTCTTCGCGTGCCCATGGCTCCCCAATTCGTGGATGGTCGTGGGTTGGCCATGGACGGGTCGTGTAACCCGGCTGACTCGGCTCCTGTGCAGACACGCAGAGCGGCGAAAGACAGATGGGCCGCAAGGCCCAACTATCCAACATTGTCGCCGCCAAGACGTGCGTTTGTTGTCGCCCGATTCAACCCCCCTCGGGCGGATGCTGGGACTGACTCGATACCAGAGTTGCCGACATCATCCGATCATGTCTTGGCCCCAAGGCCATGCTCAAGATGCTCCTCGACCCCATGGGTGGTATCGTGCTTACAAACGATGGCCACGCCATCCTACGCGAGATCGAAGTCTCCCATCCCGCCGCCAAGAGCATGATCGAGCTCAGCCGGACCCAAGACGAGGAAGTTGGCGACGGCACGACTACGGTCATCATATTAGGTGAGTGGCCGTGCCGACTTGCCGTGGCCGCCGCGTAGCCCTGACGCCACGACTTCAGCCGGCGAAATCCTAGCCCAGGCACTACCCCAGCTAGAGCGCAACATCCACCCGGTCGTCATCATCGCCGCTTTCAAGCGTGCCTTGCAAGACGCCCTCGACATCATCGATGACGTCTCTCTCCCCATCGACGTGGACGACGACAAGGCCATGCATCAGCTCATCTCCTCGTCCATCGGCACCAAGTTCGTCTCGAGGTGGATGGATCAGATGTGCGACCTCGCCCTCAAGGCGGTGCGCACTGTCACCTGGGAGGCCGGCAGTGGCAAAACGGAAATCGACATCAAGCGCTATGCCCGGATCGAAAAGGTACCGGGCGGCGAGATCGAAGACAGCAGGGTTCTCGACGGCCTCATGATCAACAAGGATATCACCCATCCCAAGATGCGGCGCAGCATCGAGAAGCCCCGCATCGTCCTCCTCGACTGCCCTCTTGAGTACAAGAAGGGCGAATCTCAGACCAACATCGAAATTACCAAGGAGGATGACTGGAACCGTGTTTTGCAGATCGAGGAGGAACAGGTCAAGCTCATGTGCGACGCCATCCTGGACGTCAAGCCCGACCTGGTCATTACGGAAAAGGGCGTCTCAGGTGCGTCGCGCCCCATGGGGGAACCGTTGTCGGTCCTCGTCGACTGACGCGATTTTGGCAGATCTCGCCCAGCACTTTCTGATGAAGGCAAACGTCACGGCCCTGCGTCGGGTGCGCAAGACGGACAACAACAGGATAGCGCGCGCGACCGGGGCCACCATTGTCAACAGGCTGGAAGATCTTCAGGACTCGGACGTGGGCATCAGGTGTGGCCTGTTCGAGATTGAAAAGATTGGGGACGAGTACTTTAGCTTCTTGACCAAGTGCCAAGACCCCAAGGCCTGCACGGTGCTCTTGCGAGGCCCGTCCAAAGACGTGCTCAACGAGATTGAGCGGAACCTGCAGGACGCCATGGGCGTGGCGCGAAACGTCATGTTCCATCCGCGCCTGGCTCCCGGCGGCGGCGCCACCGAGATGGCCGTGTCGGTCCGGCTAGGGCAACTGGCCAAGGGCATCGAGGGTGTGCAGCAGTGGCCCTACAAAGCGGTGGCGGATGCTATGGAGGTCATCCCCAGGACCCTGATCCAGAACGCCGGCAAGAGTCCCGTACGCGTGCTGACGGACTTGCGGGCCAAGCAAGCCGAAGGCAAGGGTTCGTGGGGCGTCAACGGGGACACCGGGGCGATTGCGGACATGAAGGACTATGGCGTCTGGGAGCCCGAAGCCATCAAGCTACAGAGCATCAAGACGGCCGTCGAGGTGAGTCGGAAAACAGCACCCCCCACGACAACCCACAACTTCCTACCCTCACCTTTTTTATTTTTTACTCTACATGCTCGAGCGCCCTGGCATGACCCTCCCCTTTCTCTTTCCACACGAAATCGTCGAATTGAGCTGACGTTTGGGGGGGGGGTTTTCCAACCTAAAACACCCCCCGCGATCAATAGGCAGCCTGTCTGTTGCTCCGGGTAGATGACATATGCAGCGCTAAAAAGGCGCAGCAGGCCGGAGCGGCCGGCTTGGGCGGAGGCAACGACTAAATCGAGTGCGGGAGAAAGACTTGTCATTTGCCGTGAGGGCGAGAAGGAACTGATACGGCTTGTGGAGGACAGAGGAGCCGAGGGTGGAGGTTGCGATTCATGCACACTGGCCATACCCTTGAGCACTAGGTACTGCATGTGTGTGTAGACTACAGGCAAAGAACGGTAGAGGATAGGTAAAGGCTCTGTCACACAACTCGGAGAGAGAGGCATGCGGCTGCGCAAGAGTAGGCATGCGGCTGTGCAAGAGTAGGCAAGCGTTGCAAATTGACGCATGCCCGCGTACATGGTGTCTATTTTAAGGTGATGGGAGACGTGTGTTGTTCGGGTACGGAATCGGGGCAAAGAAGCCGATGGCTCGGACACGGCACGCGGCCCCCGGGGAGAAGAAAAG